>WURV02150276.1:0-17488 GCA_011762755.2 Epimenia babai | reverse complement strand
TGATGCGTCGTATTATAATGACGAGGAGCCATTTCTCTAAACTGGAGTCGTTAAGTACAATATGGCAAGCCATAAGACATATTTTTATGATGATGCATGGTCATTTGCGGTGATTACTATTGAAAAATTAGTGGTGTCGGAACTAAGGTGTCAGAACTAAGTATCTAGTACTCCGTTATATCCCCGATTAATAAATATAAGTAAGAAAATATCATGAGAGTACATGAAATTTCATCGTTTTCTTTTTTAACAAATTCAACGAGTGCGTTTTGGAATGTTGCTCTTTAATTACAAAAATGTGATAAATACTAATAGAAGACAATGGTGGCATAAAAAGTCATCTTAATGCGACAAAAATTAATCGTGGAATTCAGGTAATGAAGCAAAACGGGGAGGGTATTAGCCGAAAGACAATTTAAGTGCAGCAGTTAAATTTGTATTTGTCAAATTAGCTATGTATTTATTCTTTAGATAGTTTGTTGAATGAATTGATTTGGTAATATAAGTGGATCCGACCATTGCCAAAAATTTACGAGTAGCAAGACGCGAAAAAGAGTTCAAATGAAACAATCGCTCAGTTTGGTATAGAGGGAGTTTTATAAGTCCATGCTTTTTCCAGTAACATTGTTTTATTCTTTGTTTGAGATTGAGAAATATGGCCGATACAAGTCCATACACCTTAGAACAACTATTACTAAATCAATGTTGAAAAATCAGGAAAAAGAGAATAGAAAAGGGCGAGGTTTTGGTACCACCTTATAATTAAATGTCAGTCGCACGTACAATATTACTTTGTGATATCCCCAAGATATTTTCATAACAACCCATTCCGCGACAAATCTCTCTCAATATTGAAGCACGAAAATCTGGCTTGTTTGCTGTTGTAGAAAGAGCAGAAAATACTTTTGATATGCACTAGTTAGAACTCGCCACATCTCGCATGAAAGGTAGCGCTTCTGACCACTGCACCACTGGCGCCAACGACGATGTCGCGGATGCATAATATTGTACCGTGATAACGACGGAACACGATCGTCTAGATCAGTATCAACAGTAATAATAGCCTACTAGAAAAAACATGGACATGTGGAGCACTTTTACACTGTGACAGTCGTACGATTAGATTCTAGGGCGCCTGCGCGATAGTACCTTTAACGCCTGAGCAGGTCTTACAACATTTTTCTCGTCTTCTTTGGTCACTACACCAACGCGGGTTCTTCACCAAAATCTTTTGACATTCAGCGATCCTATCGCCATATTCGCATCCAGCTGAAATTAAGCGACCCGGTATGATGCTATAAAACCTTTATGTGTTTTTTACAAATTCACGCAACATCCTGACACAGAGCGGCGTGAGTTTCCGTGTTATCCCTATTGTGTCCAAGAAATAACGAAACACGAGGCAAGAGTTCATATATTAACTATAGTCAACAGGTAGATATGGCACACAGCTGGTTTACTCAAGTATTTTATCGTGACATACATTTATATATTGTAATCATAGTGGCAGCTAGTGGCGTGGTTACAATGGTGAAACCATAAGGCACTCGATTGATTCCTGCTGTAACATTTTCGACAAAAAGCGCCTTAAACCCCGTCGGCCCATGAGGATCTAGTTAGGTCTAGCACTGTGGTAGGTAAGGAGCTGTACCCTCTGACGTGGCCATGATTTAGATGATCTCTGTATGGTCTTTATGGCGCGTACCTCTATGCTATTTCGTCAAGTTATTGTGAATAATCAACTATCACACTCATTGGAGTGAGTGGCATCTGCAGACGGTCTGCAGGTGTTTTTAGCTGGTGAACTGGTAGCGTGAATGGAATCGACGAAGGTCACATGTCTCCGATGACTCGGTGGATATCCACTACGGTGTTCCCCCGCCCCGTATAATCGAGCCTAAATCGTTTGTCGTGTTAATGCGTAGGGCTAGCATTAAAAAGGGCTAGGAATGGTCTATGGAATGGTTACCCTGGTAATCAGCCTATATGTAACTACCTACAGCGATCATCCGATATCAGCTCGCATAGCCTACTGGGATGTAATATATTCAGAACTGTCATCTTTATGTATAACATGTGCTAATAAATGGTTGAACACGATAGGCCTGTTGGTAAAGTTTCTTCTATGCAGCAGAATGTATGAACGTATGTAGCAGTAAGCTGGAATTACCCCGTTATCAAGGCCATCGATGGTTTGTTACCAGGCGAGTACAAGTATCCGTGGTCAACACGATGGATTCTTTTAATTGGCCTATCCAGGAGTTTCAATGACATAATCTATCGAGCGGACAACATGATTGATATCGTGATATTGTTCCCTTCGGTAATAACAATACCACGTGCTAATTGTACAATATCTAAAGCAAGGAAAACATAATATAAATATGAAAAAACTCATCAATAATTATCAGTGTATGACTAAATTTCATTTCAACAGGAAATAAGTATCAAACATCATAAATATAAACGAGATAACATAGACACCAATCAAAGAGAATCTGTAGCACAGCCACGTCAGAGGGAAAAATCCTAACAGAACCACACTGCAAGAGAGAATATGTCGCACAGCCACGTCGGAAGGAATAATCCCTAACAGAACCACACTGCAAGAGAGAATTTACAGCAGAGCCACATCAGGGGGGAAATGCCTAACAGAACCACACTGCAAGAGATACCCAGATCTCCCATGGCCACAGGGGTTGGAGGCGTTTTTGCCCACATAATGCAACACGTGGGCGAGAATTATCCAGGGACCAATATGGACCTATGGATTCATAGCCAAACGCTCTAACCACTACATCACTTAACGTGCCTCTTACACTGTACTATATATGTGTAGATAAATTTCACTTCAAATATTGCAAATGGAGTTATATAAATGCGTTAACATAATTGGTTATTATAAAGCAGAAGAGGAGTAACTCGTAAACTTAGCGGAAATTAAAAACAGTACAATTTGCATTTATTACCAGGCGCCATTGTTATGACCGAAGTCGCAGAATTAGGTCAGTAGGCGGGGCGCACTAGATCTGCCCATTAGAGTTTGAAAAACACCGGAGTAAAAATCACCTGGCCTCAGCGAACAGTGACTTTGTCCATTACAATACCAGAGTAACGGCTCCAAACTTATAGAGTGTCCACTAATGTCGCTATTTCTGTGATACGTGGTGATTACTTACATTGAGATGAGAGAATAGCGAGGACGTAAGCGAACTGGTTCCGTAAATTAGATTTTTTGTAAAAGGTGGAAAATATATGAACACGAAGTAACGTGCGCTTTGGAAGGTAAACTAGTGGGGGCTTTATGGCGCCCGCTGTTACGGAGTTTTTGTCCCCAATGACTTAATGCAAACTTTTGGAAGCCGCGCAAGTATCTTTAAAGTACAGTATATGAATGTCCGAATTTAGTTACCCATAGCATTCCATGGAAAGTTTCGGTGTCAACCATATTGTAAAATATAACAAGAATAATGATTCAGGTTAAGACTAATAAAAGTTGTCCTGAGAAACAGCTTCATTTAATTAGTTGTGGTGATACGCACGATATACATGCCTAGAAAAAATCGTGTCACAGAACATGGAAGAGAAATCAACATTAAGTCACGCGTGCAAAGATAGAACTAATAAAGGCACGAGAGCCCAGATCCAGGCGGGGACAGTGGTTACCAAACAAAACGCTAGACTGTAGCAAAAACTATACTGGAGAGGCCAGAGAGAAGGGCAGTGGGGTGGGGCAGGCATGGAATCAGAGGAAAACTACGAAGACACAAAGGTAGGAATAATGACTATTAAAAGTGGGAGGAATAAAAATAGTTACAGGTAAACAAAGAATATAAACGACGTTAGCTGTGGCTAAAAAGCTTTCACTTACGGATTTTGGTCTTGAATTTATTGCACTGTCGGCAACATGATTTATGGTTTTTGTAGCAATAGAACGAATTTTTCTGTTTGATAAACTCGCAGACCCTCCATATCCCTGATAAGTCTTCGACTGGTTTGCCGTCTCTGTCGCCGTACTTGCATCCTGAAGAAGACAGGCACGGTTTATGTTAGTTAAGATATTTGCTGGTTGTCGTCTAGTCACCGTAATTAGATAATTATTTATGTCTGTATTAACTTACTGTTCTACTTACTCAAGTTAACGATCATGTGCCAAAATATCATATAGCTCCTGTCATATTAAAGAAAGAGCACACTGTCACCTTTATAACCGCTGGCCCACTAGTCATTTTAGGGAGCTAACATTGCCTTGGTGTATGAAACACGCTCAATCTATTAAACTCGTAAGTCATGACGCGGAATCAAGGTGTAAAGATGAGGAAACAATCGATTTGACGAACAAGTGCGTTCGATAAATAATCACAATAGTGTGATTGACATCCTAGCCATCCTATGCCACCGTACGGTCCAACCAATGAATGGAGGTCGACCAGGACAAAGAATTAAGTTGAATGACTTGATTTAAAGATTTACGTATTCGTGCTTGCTACGTCGTCTCTCGTTTTGCGGCAGAATGTATGAGAGTAAATTTACGAGCTGCGCTAACATGGCGATATATCGTCAGCATCCTAATATCATACACCGTAATACGGAGGCCAGCATTGTAAAATGTGACTCATCCTCATCATACGCCTATAATATTTTGATATTAAGTGTAAATACCAATAATTCGCATTCACCTTTCTGCCTGCCCTTGATATGTCCGCAGGATTTACAGCACGCCCTTTCTACGCTATTCCTATAACAGACGCCCGACCGCTTAGCGACCGCTTCTTTGCACGAGACAAATCTTTTGAATTTTTTTGGCTTGTCGCCGTACTCGCACCCGGCTGTGTTCGTGTCAATTTTACTACTATAGCAAACAGGGTGTGATATTCAGAAGTCAATCAATTAATCAACAGATTTTGCACATGTGATGACTGTTATTGTTCCGATATATACACAACTATGATGTATGATTCCATTATCAAGCTAACAATTCGTTAAGTTAACATTAATAAATAACAACCGAGATTTGATATGAAATATCTGTACTTGTTAGCTTAGCTGTCAAAGTCAGTAAACATTAGTACAAGATACATTAGACAGTTTTTAATTGAGAGAGAAAAGTTGGGTAAGTCCATAGATGAGTAATACAATGAAAAGTGTGGTGGAGATGAAAGGAATTGTGCAATGTTAAGGTTTACCAGAAGATTTAAATGTTTCCCCAGCCATGACAGAGCAATAGGTTACGAAGCACTTCCCGAGGGAGCTACCTCACATGTATTGGGGAGAAGGCATTTCACGATTCCCTTGAAAGACCGCGGTGTAGATATAGGTCCCTTACCGCCATCGGCCAAGTAACAATTCACCGATCATCAAATGTTTTTGTTTTCTTACAGACAGGCGCAGCCCATCATATTTTTTATCTTTCGATTAAACATTTCCCAGTGTTTTCACAAATCAACTCTTTATTACTTCATCACAAGCGAGTGAACTTCTTGCTACAGTATCTTGCCTTGAGAAACAACTGGAATGCTACAATTGACATTCAAACCCCCACCTTATTATTTATTGTAGTAATGCGATCAAAACAAAGCACCTAGTCGAGAGAAACCACGGAAACAGGAACATTTATTTTTAAACGGTCCAACTCCATATCCATTCTGCAATATTCTCCGAATATGCGATGAAATTGGCATGGAAACTAAATTCAGCACATTCAGACTTCCGCATGCAGTAATTTCCCACACAAGCCAGATTGCAGATTTTCATAAAACGAAAATAGCATCGACTCGCTCAATCCCCATATACTCAGGAGACCTTTACAAATTCGATTACATAAAGTCGAGGGCATATTGGGATAAGACATTCAATTAGGCTACCTCATGATCAAGCCTACCTTACATTAGAGGAACATAAAAACAATATTAGTAACTAGGATGTGCCAAAAATAACAAAAAAAAACAAGAAAGATATGAAAGTGACCTCACTTGATTTAATAAATGAAGACAATTTGGATATTAGTAGATAACTGGAAAACTACCGGAGTCTCGGAGAAAAAATAAGTCAAATGGCGATCACCACATATAAGATAGGAAACCGATATAATAAGTAAATAAGACATTGTAAATCATGGCATATTATCCGGAGGATACTCAGCGTTTTATAGCTCCCTATCAATAAATATAACGCAGTGGAAATTTACGATTTTTTATTCAACATAATATACACGATATGTATACAATAACACTAAGAATAGAAGTATTTAGGGATTATATAATAGATACAGTGTACCATTAACATACCACAATTTAAAGCCGGTTTTGCATCTGGCAAATCACGGTTTGCACCGAGGCATTGGGGAAGGCAGCTCTATCAAAGGCACCAGGAGAGCTCCCCACGAAATTATTATTCGTGTTGCCACAAACGAATTTCACCGGTACTCATGGTTAAGTCGACCAAATCAACAAGAAGACAAGAAGCCGTCCCAAGCAAATGACGGAAGAACAACAAATCGAATGATTCAAACATTCACCGGGCTGTCGCTCTTTCATCCGAGTCGTCCAGTTCCAACGATAATATACATAAATTAAAGGTTTAATTAAAAAGTGGCCTAGTTCCAACGATAATATACATAAATTAAAGGTTTGACTAAAACTCCAGTAATATAAATTGGTCAGATACGAATTGGTTTAGTTGTGTTTTTCCCGGCGTTAATGGCTTTGGGGGCTACGGAGAAACATTCGGTGTGTATAGAATTTTAGAATATTTCGCTATTCCATAATTGATCAAGAAATCCATTAACAATAAAAGATGGCATGTTATTTTGGACCATCTGGTTGTTAGGGCGCCAGATTAGTATTATGGTACCCATATGAAAAAGTACGTCGAGTCACATGACATTTGTCAATGATTTTAATTTTAGTTCGATCAGTGTTTTATTTATAAAAAAAATTACACACTGTCCCACGACCCAATACGTACGTGAGGACGCATCGAACAAGGGCGGGCAACTCCGGCAGCAGATTTTATTGTTCTCATAACAGATACCGGGATGATCGCGTACCGCATCTTTACATCCTGCATATTGCTTTCCCAGCACGGAAATTTGCTTGATTCGATCTCCGTAAAGACACGAGGCTGCAAGAGTAAACGCAAGAAAAAATTTGGTCACCGTCAATGTTGATGAAAAAAAGCAAGACTAGAACCGCTTGACACTCAGTGTTGTATTTATTTTAAAAAATACACACTGTCCTACGACCCAATACATACGTGAGGACGCGTACAACAAGGGCGGGCAACTCAGACAGCAGATTTTATTGTTCTCGTAACAGATACCGGGATGATCGCGTACCGCATCTTTACATCCTGCATATTGCTTTCCCAGTACTAAAAATTGCTTGAGTCGATCTCCGTAAAGACACGAGGCTGCAAGAGTAAACACAAGCAAGATTTGGTCACCGCCAATGTTGCTGAAAGAAAAGCAAGACTAGAACCTCTTGACACTCGTGAAATCCATCCACATACAAGCTTTTGCATTAACAACACTCATCAGCATTATTAGAACAAGTCGAAAATATTACATATTTGATCTGTGGTGTGTTTGTAGATTTACAAAAGTATTTGATACCATAGACAATCGTATTCTTGCATAAATTAAATCAGAACTGGTATCAGAGGTTTTGCATCAACATGTATATCAGGTTATTTGAGTAATAGACTTCGTGTCATTTAATAACATAAATTTTAACCCACAATTTATCACACGAGGTGTGCCACAAGTTTCTTTTTTTGGACCAACCCTATTTATTTTGTACATCAATGACATTCACAGAGCTTCTGTTGAACTGAAATCTATTGTCTTTAACGACGACACAAATATTTTTCTTTCTGATAACAATTTCACCAAAACGAGTTTGCGTATGTGAGAAAAGTTACAGAAGGTTATAATATGGTTCCAAGTCACCAAGTTATCCCGTAACGTAGGGAAAACAAATTCCATGATATTCTGCTCCACAAAACGGTGATAATGTAGAGCTATTTTTGATGATACCGAATTTCACAGAGTAAAATATACTAAATTTCTTGCTGCGTATATATATGATAAATTAACTTGGAATTATCACATACAGAATGTACATTCTAAAGTGTCTAGGAGCATGTATGTTTTGTATAGAGCTAAGCGATTTCTTTGCAAACAATGCCTTTCACATCTTGTATTGTACAATAATATTGCCTTATATTAATTACTGTTGTGAGGTATGGGGAAATAATTACCATACTCGTCTACAGTGTGTATATACATACTACAAAAGAAAGCTATTAGGATAGTGTGTAACCTTAGATATGATGACCATACAGCCCAATTTTTTGCATTTATAATATTTTTGATACAGTAAAGTTGAACTCTGGAGAGATTATATATAAAGTCAACCACACTTTACTCCCATCTAATATTCAAGAAATGTTTTCATTAGTAAGCACGAAGCATCGCCACTTTACAAGGAATAGAAATGATTTTTCCACTCAGTATAAAAAACAATTAAGATCTATGTCACTATCAGTTGTCTGACTCAACGACTGAAATTAGTTAACCGCCGAAATTGAATTAAATAAAATGTCCAATATTAGTAGGCAAATATATAGACAACAATTACTGAAAGAGTATATTTAGTTTTTTATATATAATTGATATGTATATATACAGTATAATTTTTTATATCATATATATATGAGTTTATCTCGTTTTTTTATCTAAATATTTGATATGTATATATTTTATATCAACTTATTACTATTGCATATTATTATTGAATACGCCACTTATATTGTATGTGTACATTTGCGTATTTGAAATTTTTTTAACTCTGGTTTTTACTAATTTTTAGCTATAAAATACTTAAACCAGTTTACGTGCATAAGTGATGTAGGAGGGAAGGAGTACTACAAGCTATTGCTTCTTCCGCTTTCTCTTTCTCAAACCTATATATACAGTGTCATTTTATACTTACATAGCCTGCTAATGTAATATTATTGTGCATGTTTTAGGTTTTCTACGATCGTATATTATACAAACACTCTGTGTGTATTGTCTTTGAGAAATAAACAATAAAACAAAACTTTGCATGAGCATGGGGTATGGACATACATAGATGTTACACATTATTAAATTAACGCCGCGATTGCTTTAATTGTTACCTGGGTTCTTCTTGGCGATCAACGGGCACGACACGCAGCATTCCCTAGCGTGTAAATAACAATAACCGGGGTCGTTAGCAACAGCCTCTTGGCACGTTAAACGTTCCTCTCCAATAAATCCTCGCTGAACTTCGCCGTATGGACATGTCTCTGATAGTGAAGCAAATACCATTACTTAACAAATTATCTTGCACCTTCTTTTATTATAAAAATGCACATATGTTACTCACGATTTACTCAAAGCTAAATCAATAGGTTTAACTTTTTCATTTTACGACATATTTATGGGGTTATTTATAGCATGTTGTATGCACAAAAATATATTGAAATAACTTTGATTATACTTTTATACGAAGATGTGCCGAAATGTTCGAATAGATGGTTTAACAAACTCTTTCTTCGATACTATTTCAAAGAATTAACACTTCAGCTTCATAAATAACACCTTGGAAATTTATACACCAAGTAGCCATATGAACGACTTGGATTCTGGAACAGTAGGTCTCACCGTTTTAATTGCACTCTATCTACGCTGTTAGACAAAGTCAAATTTTGTTGTAGAAATGAACTTCCATAGGCAAAGCTTGGTCCCTTTTATCGTAACAAGGTGGCCAATCGAAACTACTAGAATATTGGAGACTAATAGAATCTATACTTAGCTCCATTTAAAACCAGTGTTTGGCAGTAGGGCTATTTACGGAAATTGTCACTCAAATCTACTGTAAATAACAGGTCAGTGAGCACTATTAAAGTGCAAAATATTACAATACTGTATTAAAATGGAATAGAATAGAATCAAATAATACGTTAACATATTTGAATAAATTATATAACACATTTTAATCATTTATGGAAACTATGAAAACATAAAATGGAACTAAATAGGGACACCAAGAATTATCTGTTATACGGACATACCTAATGCAAACAGAAAAACTAATGTGCACAATGGAACAACTTTATTTGAACATCATGTCTTACTTTTCCCTCCACTTAAGCTACTCTACGCTAAATGTTTTGCGTATACGTGGGAATGGCAAAAATATGAAGTATAGAACGAAACAGCATTATTAGAAGAAGTCGAAAATATTACAAGTGCGATTGATCTGTCTAAATATAAAATTGATGTGTTTGTAGATTTACAAAAGTATTTGATGCCATAGACAATCGTATTCTTGTATAAATTAAATCGGAACTAGTATCAGAGGTTTTGCATCAACATGGATATTAAGTTATTTGAGTAATAGACTTCGTGTCATTTAATAACAAAAATTTTAACCCACAATTTGTCACACGTGGTATGCCACAAGTTTCTGTTTTTGGACCAACCCTATTTATTTTGTACATCAATGACATTCACAGAGCTTCTGTTGGACTGAAATTTATTGTCTTTGCCAACGACACAAATGTTTTTCTTTCTGATAACAATTGCACCAAAACGAGTTTGCGTATGTGAGAAAAGTTACAGAAGGTTATAATATGGTTCCAAGTCACCAAGTTATCCCGTAACGTAGGGAAAACAAATTCCATGATATTCTGCTCCACAAAACGGTGATAATGTAGAGCTATTTTTGATGATACCGAATTTCACAGAGTAAAATATACTAAATTTCTTGCTGCGTATATATATGATAAATTAACTTGGAATTATCACATACAGAATGTACATTCTAAAGTGTCTAGGAGCATGTATGTTTTGTATAGAGCTAAGCGATTTCTTTGCAAACAATGCCTTTCACATCTTGTATTGTACAATAATATTGCCTTATATTAATTACTGTTGTGAGGTATGGGGAAATAATTACCATACTCGTCTACAGTGTGTATATACATACTACAAAAGAAAGCTATTAGGATAGTGTGTAACCTTAGATATGATGACCATACAGCCCAATTTTTTGCATTTATAATATTTTTGATACAGTAAAGTTGAACTCTGGAGAGATTATATATAAAGTCAACCACACTTTACTCCCATCTAATATTCAAGAAATGTTTTCATTAGTAAGCACGAAGCATCGCCACTTTACAAGGAATAGAAATGATTTTTCCACTCAGTATAAAAAACAATTAAGATCTATGTCACTATCAGTTGTCTGACTCAACGACTGAAATTAGTTAACCGCCGAAATTGAATTAAATAAAATGTCCAATATTAGTAGGCAAATATATAGACAACAATTACTGAAAGAGTATATTTAGTTTTTTATATATAATTGATATGTATATATACAGTATAATTTTTTATATCATATATATATGAGTTTATCTCGTTTTTTTATCTAAATATTTGATATGTATATATTTTATATCAACTTATTACTATTGCATATTATTATTGAATACGCCACTTATATTGTATGTGTACATTTGCGTATTTGAAATTTTTTTAACTCTGGTTTTTACTAATTTTTAGCTATAAAATACTTAAACCAGTTTACGTGCATAAGTGATGTAGGAGGGAAGGAGTACTACAAGCTATTGCTTCTTCCGCTTTCTCTTTCTCAAACCTATATATACAGTGTCATTTTATACTTACATAGCCTGCTAATGTAATATTATTGTGCATGTTTTAGGTTTTCTAAGATCGTGTATTATACAAACACTCTGTGTGTATTGTCTTTGAGAAATAAACAATAAAACAAAACAAACATACACGAGACTCTCCATATCTGTAACAAGCTTCGTCAGGCTAATAAAATATATTACACCTTTGGCAATTTTTAAAGACTAATACGGACTCCCATAGTGAACAATGCTTGGATGGTTGTTCTGTTTACATACGTGCCTAATTACAATAGTGAAACCACAAATGTTGCTTTATGGGCTAGTAAATTTAAAAAAGTGACATCCAAATGACCGCTCAGGTGTTCTACCAATTCAGCTAGAAACAGACACTTCCTTCTATGAATTTTGTTATTAACCACCTTTCAGAAGACGATGAGAAGTTGATAGTTCTCTCTTTCTCTCCCATTGTTGATAGAAGAGTACAGCTACCACACCCCGCCATTAACGTTGGTCATTATAATGTTGGTCACTTGCTATCATTTGTTAAAACTTAAAAATTAGGAATTTTAAGCCGGTAAACACGCTAATCGCATAATATTATATAGATTATGATTGTCTGAGAGACGATGACCGCCATAATTTGATGGAAATTTAAAGAGTAATTGATTGAATTTGTACGTTAGAAAAATTATGGAATTATTCATGGGAATTATATAACATATTTTATTAATATATGAAAACGAATCATGAAATCTAGTTAAATACAATATACACCGCGCATTATGTAATAATATTTATGGATAATTCAAACTAAATATATTCGGAGTGCAGAGTAGAACTAATTCCTTTGAATGCGTTACATTTTTCTCTACCCACTAATGGAATGTTTCGCTCATCCATGGAGCTTTGCATGAGCATGGGATATGGGCATACCTAGATGTTACAAATTATTAAATCAACGCCGCGATTGCTTTAATTGTTACCTGGGTTCCTCTTGGCGATCAACGGGCACGACACGCAGCATTCCTTAGCGTGTAAATAACAATAACCGGGGTCGTTAGCAACCGCCTCTTGGCACGTTAAACGTTTCTCTCCAATAAATCCTCGCTGAACTTCGCCGTATGGACATTTCGCTGATGGTGAAGCAAACACCATTACTTAACAAATTATCTTGCACCTTCTTTTATTATAACAATGCACATATGTTACTCACGATTTACACAAAGCTAAATCAATAGGCTCAATTTTTCATTTCACGACATATTTATGGGGTTATTTATAGCATGTTGTATGCACAAAAATATATTGAAATAACTTTATTGAATATACTCTTATACGAAGATGTGCCGAAATCTTCGAATAGATGGTTTAACAAACTCTTTTT
Source organism: Epimenia babai (assembly GCA_011762755.2). Taxonomy (NCBI): domain Eukaryota; kingdom Metazoa; phylum Mollusca; class Solenogastres; order Cavibelonia; family Epimeniidae; genus Epimenia; species Epimenia babai. The sequence goes on along the minus strand of WURV02150276.1, from coordinate 4,416 downwards.
ATTATTATTCTACTATTTCAAAGAATTAACACTTCAGCTTCATAAATAACACCTTGGGAATTTATACACTAAGTACCATATGAACGACTTGGATTCTGGAACAGTAGGTCTCACCGTTTTTATTGCACTCTATCTACGCTGTTAGACAAAGTCAAATATTGTTGTAGAAATGAACTTCCATAGGCAAAGCTTGGTCCCTTTTATCATAACAAGGTGGCTAATCGAAACTACTAGAATATTGGAGACTAATAGAATCTATACTTAGCTCCATTTAAAACCAGTGTTTGGCGGTAGGGCTATTCACGGAAATTGTCACTCAAATCTGCTGTAAATAACAGGTCAGTGAGCGCTATTAAAGTGCAAAATATTACAATACTGTATTAAAAAGGAATAGAATAGAATCAAATAATACGTTAACATATTTAAATAAATTATATAACACAAATAAATCATTTATGGAAACTATGAAACATAAAATGGAACTAAATACGGACACCAAGCATTATCTGTTATACGGACATACCTAATTCAAACAGAAAAACTAATGTGCACAATGGAGCTACTTTATTTGAACATCATGTCTTACTTTTCTCTCCACTTAAGCTGCTCTAGGCTAAATGTTTTGCGTATACGTGGGAATGGCAAAAATATTAAGTATAGAACGAAACATCGATAGTGTATTTTGTAAAATACAAAACCTATACTACTTTTCATAAAGCATATTTTTCATCATTACCAATTAACATTCAGTCTCATTCTGTGAAGAATTTCAACTGTGATTACAACATAAGAAATGTCCCTGATTCTAAAGTAAGATTTTCCAAAACTACAGAGAAGAACATGTGTCTTTCTATTTTTTGTGTCTAACCGTGGAATAAGTTAGACATGAACTTAAGATAATGCCGAGATTAGAATGTTTCATAGAAAAGTTGAGAATCTATGAGTTGATTGCTACGCCTAGTTCCCCCATGAGCTATAGTGCCTGTGACAGTCACATCCTGCATTATTTTATTCATCCGAGTATTTGTACTATGCTGTGTGAATCAATATTATGTGCCAAATTTTCCTTATTGTCATTACTACAATATTTTATTTTTTTCAAATTGTTGAGTCATATAGTTCAGGTCTTGAAATTAGCTAAAATATGATGAAAAGGTATCAAATATTATACCTATACATTTCAACAGTCTGCATCTACCATTTAGTTGTTAATTCGATTAAAGGGTGTGTCCTCGTATAAGTTTACACTTCTGACACCTCCCTTCAACAATTCCGGAATTATTTGACTTCATTTAAAAAAATATGCCATATTTCTTTTGGTGTATAATGTATAATTATAGGTCTGTAAATAATGTAAGTATCATTATGGATACTTTTCATCTGTCGTCTGTAGACGTGTATTTCTGTGTATTTTTAGCAGAATTTAATGTATTAATGCAACAAATCGTATTTTGGATAAACCGTGTCTATTTGTTCTCTGTAAATTGTACTGTGTATTAGCTTTTATTGTTTGTTGAATAAATATTCAATTCAATATATTAGTAAGTATACAGCGAGATAATTTTAATTGCTACCTGGCTGCTTCTTGGCGAGACACCGGCACGATATGCAGCACTCCTTAGCGTGTAAATAGCAATAACCAGGGTCCTTAGTTAGCGCCTCGCGACACGTCAAGCGTTCCTCTCCGATAAATCCTCGTCTTGATTCGCCGTATGGACATTTCTCTGATGGTGGAGCAAACAACACTGCTTTATGAATAATCATTGCTCCATCTTATGTTACCTACAATCTAAATCAACCCGCACAAAAAATATTTAATATTTATTGTATTACGTCACTTTATGACGACTATTTATAGCATGTTCTAGGAACATACGCTGTAATAAGAAAATATATACTGTGTGGAAAAATAATGACACATCAAAATACGGTGAAACTATTTAAGGAAATTACAAAGGATATTTGAATGATATATGAAAAGTATCAAACATAAAATAGAAAGAATTAAACGCTACATACATCTAGCATTATATAGCATCGTGGTGGCAATTCCTGGGTGGAATGTGGCAGTCAATACTACTCATGCGCAGTCATATAGTTCATTTCTTACATGGGTTGGTAGTGTCAAACTGAGGTAGGGGTCAGAATTTGATTCGATGTTGACAGATCGCAGGTTTTTCAAATATAAGTTGACGCAGTGCAAAAGGCAAAGTAAAAAACATTAGGCTGATGCATTAGCAAAGGCCCTGATGGAGGGTACTTCAGATGTGCTTTGGAATTAGGTAAATAGCGTGCATGGGAAGGGTGTGTGTACACCTAGTAGCATTAAAGGTATCTCTGGTAATGAAGGGGTTGCTCTTATGTACAAAGACCATTTTGAAAATATTCTGGATTGTATCCGTGATGATGCTTGTAAACACAAGGTGTTAGAGTATATACAATGCAACTTGAAGCTAACGTTGAGGATATGTGTCCGAACAACAGTAAACTCAGCCAGAAACTTAATCTTTGTAAAGCTGCTGGACCCAATGGTATTTTGGCAGAACATACGTGTTAGATACAGTCATTATGTACTATGTATTTTGTTGAGCCTGTTGCTTACATCATGTTTTGTATATGCGTATTTATCTCATAAAATAATTTCAACTACCATGGTACCCATGTCAATGGAAAAAATGTTAACTTGAGTTTAAATGGCAGTTATAGATCCGTAACTTTGGCTAGTATAGTGTCAAAATTATTTGAGCTCATAATCTTGTCACGAATTGATGAGTCTTTAGCTACCACAGCAAATCAGTTTGGATTTAAGTCTGGTCATTCTACTGACCAGTGTGTTTTTGTACTTAAAGAAATCATTGATTCCTATCGTTCTAATTGAATATAGTTTACATATTATTTTAGATGTTTTGAAAGCATTTGATAGAGTCAATCATCGGAAGTTATTTCATACTTTTTAGCGGTGCATACACCTGTGTATAATGTTAGGATTATAACATTCTGGTATACCAGACAGCAGTGCAAGATATGCATAAACAATATATCCACTGATTTTTTTAGTGTCAGTAATGGTGTTAGGCAGGGAGGTATATCGTCACCAAAACTGTTTGCTCTATATCTCAACTGCCTGAGCCAGAAATTATCACCGAAACCTGGGTGTTGTTATAATAATGTTTCATATAATCATTTATTCTCTGCTGATGACATGGTGTTACTCAGCCCATGTGTGACAGGCCTTCAGGAGCTATTGGATGTTTGTCAAGATTACGCTAGCGAGTATGATATTCAACTCAATGCTGATAAGTCAATGTGTATGGTTGTACATCCAAACAGAAATAGTGGGCCTAATTGTAACTTATTCTTGGGAGATTGTAGATTAAAATTTGTTGCAAAGTCGAAGTACAGTGGTGTGATTGTGCAAAATGATTGTTATGGCAATGAGGATATAAGGAGAGAAATGCGTCCTTTGTGCGTGCTAATAGTATTACTAGGAAATTCGCCCATTGCTCAATTGATGTGAAACGAAGATTGTTTACGTAACACTGCGCAAGTTTTTATGCTTCCCAATTATGGAGATTGTTTCATCACTATATGTCTAGTAAAATGTGAGTGGCTTATAATAAGGCATAGACATGTCTCTCTTCAAGTTGCTTTCTGTATGTAGCATAAGTGAAAAATGCATTGAAATTGGCGTTCCAGCGTTTGATGTGTTAGTGCGGAAATTGTGTTTCACAACCCAGCAGCGGTTCTATAATTGGGCAAATAGTCTGGTGCGAAACGTAATTCAAAGTGATCGAATGAAATGGATTTTCAATGATTTATAGTGCCTTGTTAGCACATGGCTATCAAAGTCACTTTATAAATCTATAGTTACCATGATTAACTAGAAACACATGGAATACGGTTCAAAATCGAATTCGGTATAATAAATGTACTGGTCTTTGCTAATGTCATGATGGGAAAGTCTTTTGTACCTATTCGCATAACACTGTAATATAGTTCAACCACTATTCTTTTGTTGGTTGTGGTTTTTCTACTTAATCTTTTTTCTTTAGGTACTATGGACTGCTATATGTTATAATATATGGTGTGTCTGATTTAAATAAAAAATAAATAAATAATTTATATCTTACGTATATATACTTAAAACTAGCAAAACCGCAATGTGCAAAATGACGACTTCCTTCCAATATTATGGTTTAACTTTTGGGCTACCCACTCTACAACATAGGTTTCGCTCTTACTTGAGCCTGAACAAAAGCATTGAATATAGAGAAAATTATCGATGTTTCAAATTAGTAAATATGCTACGAGATTGCTTTAAGTGTTACCAATGTGTTTCTCTGCGATCAATGGGCACGACACACAGCATTCCCTAGCGTGTAAATAACAATAACCAGGATCCTTAGCAAGCGCCTG
>WURV02150265.1:7216-17493 GCA_011762755.2 Epimenia babai | reverse complement strand
GCGTCTCTACAAAACTTAAGTGTCTCTACAAAACTTTAGCGTCTCTACAAAACTTTAGCGTCTCTACAAAACTTAAGTGTCTCTACAAAACTTTAGCGTCTCTACAAAACTTTAGCGTCTCTACAAAACTTAAGCATCTCTACAAAACCTTAGCATCTCTACAAAAATTTAGTGCCTCTATAAAACTTGAGTGTCTCTACAACACTTTGGCGTCTCTACAAAAACTTAGCTGCCACATTCATAGTGAGCCGTAAATTTTTATTGTGTTTTTATTGTCAATTTTATATCGGTGACCAATGTTAGTTACATACAAATTATCACACAGCACGGCATAAACATATCACAGTTATCACAGGCTATGTGAACAGTCACACAGTACAGTACACCGCAGCACAGAGTGTAAGTAATATTTTCAATAAGGTTCGGTTTGTAATGCCGACATCCCTACATTCATCAAAAAGATCGCACGAATCGTATTTGTCATTAATTATGGAGAGGCCAATCATTGGTGAAATACGCGACCAATGGGAATTCTGTGTCAGTAATTTATGCGAATTTTAACATTCCTAATATGGTCGTATCCTATGATTCTATCATCCAGGGACTGTCCTCGACCAAGAAGTTTTTGCGGTCTCTTGGTCGCTATGGAAACACGGCGTTTCTGTGGCCCTTATACGGTAGTGGCGAGATCCCGCAGTGCTTTGCAAGGTAAATCTCCATTTATTTCTCGTGACTGTGCCATGTTTGTTTTAGTTTTGTAGGCCAGAATCCCAGATGATGATATACTTAAGGGAGTGAGTTATTTGCAGTATACGAGAAGAGTCCTTGACTTTAATGGTAGCACGGACTTTGATATGCCAAGTATATTTCGTCGTGTTGTGAGTTTGCAGTCGAGTGTTTGGCTTCACTTTTCTCATATAAAACCTTCAGAAGCTGGTTACTCTTGCACTTTCCACTGAGTTTGCATCCATGTATATTGTGGACCATAAGTTAGTATAGCTAATGCGCATACTCTATATATAGTAGTGCTTCTAGTATATGAGTTTATGCGTAATATACTGGTGGTGCGCGTACTATAGATTTATGTGTGTACTATAGATTAGTGTGTGCTATAGATTAGTGTGTGCTATAGATTAGTGTGTTTGCTATAGATTAGCGTGTGCTATAGATTAGTGTGTGCTATAGATTTATGTGTGTGCTATAGATCAGTGTGTGCTATAGATTAGTGTGTGCTATAGATAAGTGTGTTATATAGATTAGTGTGTATGTAATGATTTGTACAGTAGTGGTATCTTTACCAACATAGTCATGTAGCCCAGGACATTTGTAGCAGTAATGAACTAACTACTGCGGGTGTGGTGTGTAATAGCACATCGTGCAGTAATAAGTGCATTGCTGCACTATCACGCTGTATGAACTCTGTACCAACATCATGTTCCGTGTTACGTGAAAAAGTTTGTAACATCTATGTACCGCACTTAGAAGCGATTTGCTTAGCTTGCCAAATGAAAGTTTTCAACAAGTCATCGCAGATGGCAGCTCTATAACAGCCACCACAAGCGCGAGCCCCACATAAATTCACTTTCCCAATACACATCACATATCAATTAGGTGGTGTCGCAAATTAATCTCACAGGTACATATTAATGGTTAAGTTGATCAGAGAAACTGGATAAAGTACACTGCCCAAGGATATCACTGGAAAACAATTGGTTTAGGCCGAGATTCGAACCCTCCACCTCCTGGTTCGTAGTCCGGTGCTCTACCATATAAGCTATCTCATCCCCATGTGGAGAAAACCGTGAACTGACATGCTCTATGTACATCGTACTGATCTGCTCTGTGTACCGCGTGTACCGTGTGTACCGCATGTACTGTGTGTACCGCGTGTACTGCGTGTACCGCGTGTACCGCGTGTACCGCGTGTACTGCGTGTACCGCGTGTACTGCGTGTACCGCGTGTACCGCGTGTACCGCGTGTACCGCGTGTACTGCGTGTACCGCGTGTACCGCGTGTACTGCGTGTACCGCGTGTACCGCGTGTACTGCGTGTACTGCGTGTACCGCGTGTACTGCGTGTACCGCGTGTACCGCGTGTACTGTGTGTACCGCGTGTACCGTGTGTACCGCGTGTACTGTGTGTACCGCGTGTACTGTGTGTACTTCAGGTTGTGTGCCGTGTTCGGCGGTGTGTATTGCCTCAGAACGTCCGTCGCGTCTCTCATCGTCGACTCTACCACGAACAGGTTGCGTATCGAGTAGAGTGGCGCTTACGTACCGTTATATACTGTATAAAGCAATCACGTAAACAACCAACTGGACTCTACATGGTCACAGTTTGATATGAAACTACTGTGAATTCTTTAATAGACTTATACTAGGAGCTGAACAAAAAGCTATCAAATGGTTTCTATGAGCAATTAGTTGCTCATTTTGCTCATCTCTCATTTATAACACATTTCCTTTATTCCATTTCGGTTTACTCATACTTCTTTTGTTGTGTTTTAGATGTACAAGCGTTGTTTTGACAAACGGACAGAGAATACAAAGCAGGTTACGTGTGCAAATAGATCTAAGAAAATTCGCTATAATCCATTGTTAATATATAGTATATGTTAAAGAATACTTTATTACTCTCTTTTGGAATTTGACCGATATGGTTCTCGCGGCAACCCACATATCTGTAAGGAATCTACTTTCTAATAGTTTTTCTATGCCGTATTTGGCATAATGATCAAGAAGCCATGATGAGACGCTTACTACCTAGAACAGATGTGGGAGGATTTATCCAGATATCCTGAGAGATATTGTGACGCAATATCGTGGCAATATCATGACACATTATTGTGACGATATCGTGACAAGATTTGAGAATATCTCAACAATATTATTTCTTTCCGAAACTGCGGGTGAGAATGAAAAAAAACAGAAGGGCAACACCTTTTGAAACTAGTTGAATTTATTCATTAAAACCTTTTCATCTATGTCGTATGCTTTATTAGCTCACCTGACCTTATTCTCGGTGAGCTTTTCTGATGTGAGTTTGTCCGTCGTCTACATCTGTCTGTCGATCCATCCGATGTTGGCATTTTCTTTTAAAGTCTTTGCAGACACCTGCCATTTTGCAGATATTGTCCTAGGGTGGTCTCTCCTTGATTTGTTCATGGTATCGTCATTGCAGCCTCGGGAAGTAACTTCTGCCGATGTTCCTATTTTTTTTTCTTGAAAAAATCTTAACTGCTTATCGCAGAGATCTGCTATTTGGCAAATATTGTCCTTGGGTTGTTCTCTAGAATTGTTCATAGTATCGTCATCACAGCTAGGGAGGTAACTTCTGTCAATGTTTGTATTTTTTATTTAAAAATCTCAAGAACCGCTTATTGAAGAGGTCTACTACTTGGCAAATATTGTTCTTGGGTTGGTCTCTAGATTTGGTCATCATATCGTCATGGCAGTAAGGGGAGGCAACTCGTGTTGATGTTTGTATTTTTACTTGAAAACTCTTTTCCTCGAGAACTCTTAATCATGGAGGTCTGCCATTTAGCAAATGTTGTCCTTGGGTTAGTATGTTTCAGATTTGGTCAGCATCTCGTCATGGGAGCAAAGGGGGGTAATTTCTATCAACTTTTTGGAAAATTTTAATCTCCATGTCTGCTCAGTGCGAAAGTCCGCCATTTGGCCGATATTGTCTGCGTAGGTCTCATTCATAATTATTTAGGCCATTTATTTACATATTTAGGCAATTAGATTTTTTGTTTCGGTATCTCATTGGGTATTTTCAGGTCTCTTAAGCCTCTTGTTTTTGATGTCAGGCAGTCTCCTTGTCTTCTCATTCTAATATCAAAATGACCTGATTGGCCTCTTTTTTTGTCTTTTTCTCTTTTATCAGGTGAGCGTCTTGAGGCTTTTTGGCCTCTTGTTAGGGAAAAAGGATCAAATGGATTTACAAGCCATGCCTAGAAACGGTTACTCATAGTGAACATTTTTATAGGCAGGGTTCTTATGTCTCACATATAAATGCGTGCTGTGTAAGTGTTAATTCGGCTCACTTAATCATATTGCCTACGATATATCTACCACATCTACTACCTTCAACGTCGCGTTAGAGAATATAGGTAGTCAATCAATATCTTCACTTGTAGCATTGTCGATAAAATATCCCCCGAAGTAAATTTAATATGCAGCATTAATGTGGCTGATTATTTTTAATAGTTTCAGTGATCTCAACGTGATTTGTCCGCAAGAACTTCTGATTTTTGCATTTAGGTGGTTTGTCTTCGAGTCGAGTTACCTCCCTTTAAACTACATCAATAGGAATATTATTACCAGGTAAAATCTATTTTTTACCGCTATCTGTTTATAAATAATAAATTTTAATTAGGGTTTTGGGTTGTGTTTAGGAATGGTATGGGGTTATTTTGTCACGGGTGTTGTTAAGACATCGGTATTATGGAATAAGATTTTATGTTTTATTTTATTTTATTTTATTTAGACCATTTTGGAATCATTGTGGGTATGAACTTGCGTCAATTTTTCACAACAAACTTCCGTTACTTTTGGCAGTAAATGATAATCGTACTTTCCTTCCTGTTTCAGTTTGTTAATGGCAATCAAACGCGAGAAAGCTGTTTAGCCATGATGTAGCAGACCCTAGATTTGTTTATTAATGTGAATAAATGCGTTGCTTTTACAGGTGAAATAACATATGATAATAACATATTTATATTATAGAAAGTGTCATTTGCTTATAGTGTATATACGACTATCGTGGGTATGTGCTGGAGGAGGTGATGGGTGGAGGAGGCGTACGATCCAATATTTATCGGTATATACAAGAGCTGTGTGACACCGTGGTATATCACTCCTGCTTCCTGCTTTCAGACACGTGTCTCGGGCGATCATCTTGTGCGATCGACCAATCCATGACCCAGCTACATGTCAGGTCTGTCATACAGCCGGATTTAGATAAAAATTTATGATGCATCACTCGGTTTAATAAATTTGGTTCATATATGAATTGGAATTTAGATTCGATTCGGAGTATTAGAAAATGATTTTTGAATATACGTCGAATTAATAGCTAAAATGGAGTTCCCTGAGGGTCGGGAATTTTGAGAGTGGGTGATTTTGAAAAGCTTGGTGTTCCATTTATTTATTTACTCATCTAATTATGTAATTTGTGGCTTGCGGCTTTCAATATGAAATGAGCTCATCAAACTATGATTTTATTATCTTGTGTAAAATACATGTTATGTAGATGACTAGTATATTTCATGTCTGTAGATGTGTTGTTTTAGATGCAGTTTCAGCTGTGTGGACTGCGTTTTTCTAGAAAAAAATAAACTATAAAAAACTTCCGTAATGCAATGTGTCATAGAAGTTATTTATTTTCTGTAAATTATTTTAAAATAGCAATTAATTTTATGTCAGACTGATTAAGGACTTGTGAAGGTTGTGGTTGTTTATGATGTAAAATTGCGCTATAAACCGACCCATACGTTGCGTTTTTAAGGTCAAACTTGTGCGAGTGCCATGTCCAGATGCTGACCGCTATCCCGTCACCGTGCTACAGCTCACTCCTGCTTCGATGACCAGTCCAGCTAATATATGTATGTCTTTTCTGTATAGACACCCATCGTTGGTCACATTTATATCTTCGTTAGTCACGCTTCTCCAGGTGCAGTAAGTCGTCTCGGTAGCTCAGGTATATCTACACCTCTTCAGGTAAAAAAATCCAAAAATTTGTTCACAAGGACGACTCACCTTCAGATAATAATATTGTCGTTTCACAGTTGTACTATCGCTATTTTGAGAAAGGTGCTAGTTGTTCAATTACTCGCTATTACTGTCAATATCAGCCCTCTTAAAGTGATGAAAATACTGTGAAATAATGAATAATGTAAAAATACCGCTCATTTTGATATTTCTAGTAATACTATGTGTTAGAAAGATGGGAAAAGACGGTTAACGTGATAGTTATGCGCGGGAGGAAATATTTCGTCGGAAACGAAGAGGGATCGATAAATATACTGTACTTAGATTTGAGATATTTCGATGAATAAGTGTCATCGATACTCAACCGCTGTCGCGTTTGTCACAGATGTCGTTCACCTGACGAGACGTTGCCTAACTAACCCCGAGAGTGACCTACACTACACCACCTCCTTGCTGTTCAATACAGGTAACCTGTCACCATTCATGGTGCATCCGTACATACAGAGTCCTACGTTATGCCAGTCATGCCGGATTATGCCCTTTAAATCCAAGTTTTCCGACTTCGCTTATTATTAACATGACTCGTGCAATAGAAATCTAGCATTGTTTGGCATTTTAATTGTCTTCGTGTAGTTTTCAATCTTCGACGTATGTCTCAGATTAAACCCGCCCCGAATGCCATAAGCAATCTGCCGCAAGTTTTTGAACCTTTTTACATTAAAAAGCGAATACATTTTCAGTGTCTATATATATATATATATAGATTGCACTATATTGCACTATGGATTGCACCTGATGAAGTATACTTGATATACGAAAGCTTGTGTTAATCCTTATACAGTTAGTCAACAAGGTGTTACCTTTGTATTTTCGTATATATATATATGGGCTGATTAGAAGCCTCTCATTGTGTAAAAGGCCCACATGTGAACTCCTGAAATCGTGACCTATGTTATGTAAGCAACGTTCTGATCCGTCTAGCGCAAAAACATGTCATTATTCACAGGAATACGCCTGACGTAGTACGTGGCTCCTCATCTAACACTTGGGACGAATGGGTAGAGCTGTGTCATGCTCTCTAATGTTAAGGATAGAGTAAAGCACTCGACAAGGTGATATCGATTAATAGAGCAGTGCGCTGGTCATTGACGAAATACGCTCGGCGCGGCATCACTATTTGGCACTATCATTGGTTGGTCTTATTGAGATTTGTTCTATTAAAATTATGTTGGATTGGACCTGTGGAGACCCAGACGACTACTGCGTACGGTTACAGTCGTTTATATAGGTGTGCGTCGGTTTACAGAATCGGAAGACAGCGATAAACCAGCCATTTTATGGTCGTGCTACTTCAAAATGGTCGATACGTCGTCGGTGGAAGCCAGTGCGGATGTACCGGATAACGTGCTGGGTGTGGGAGGGTCAGGGTCGGAGATGCATTGTGACGAGGCGGTCATAAAGGTAAGGCTCAAACAGATGTACAAATAACCAGTCATTATGTTGGTATAGCTGCAGTACTTGTGTACATCACTGACTTTACATTAATCAGGTCTTGCATTAAATAATCATCTTTATTATTATTATTTCAGTAGCAGCAATACCTTAATAGTTTCACCAATTTTCGTTAGTCGCCGCAAAATTTGTAGCAACAGCAATGACTTTAAAGAAATCGGAGAGGCTGTTTTATAGAAAATGTATTTATATGACACATCTTTGCTGGATTGCTTAGCGTATGATCTTCGTGTAATAGAAGATGTAGGATGCCTGTACATGCCTGGTCTAACGTAGTGTGGTTGGATGTTTCTTACGGCCATTGGCAACTTCTCGCGACCGTTGACTATCGCAGCGTGTTGCAGCGCACGCACAGAATATCGCAGTGTAGTAGAAAGGGAAGAGGCGTGCATTTAGTGCTACGTGAATGGTAGCAAATGTTCGTCGCACTTACAGTTAAGAGTGACCACTAAAACTCAGTATGGCTTTCTCACTATTTAAACGTGCAAATCGAAAAACAAGCATGATGATGGACTTTAAATTGATTGGCTGATTTTTGCGGTGTTCCCATATATATGTGATGGTAATTAGGATAGCCAATGTGGTTCTATAAATAGTTTTAGAAATAATGGTTTTTCCTGATTGAACTTAACTAACTCCAGCATCTAATTCAGCATGCAACTCCAACTCCAGCATCTAACTCCAGCGCCAACAAATACCCAATCATGCCCGCGCTCAGTCTCGCAGGAAACTACGATGCGCCCATCGTGTATTTTTCGTCCATCGCAGGCAAAAGCTTTGTTCGACGAAGCGTGTCCGGGCGAGGACTTCCTGCCGAAAGCGCCGAACCCCGAAGATATCGTTTACGACGTCGGCGGTCCGGGTGACAGCACGGTGAACGGGCCGATCGAGGGGCTAGAGGAACTGCGGGTAGAGGGGGCAGATATGTCAGCGGGAGGGGATGGTACAGCGGAGCACTGACGAGTGGGAGGGGGTGAGAGAGGGGGGCTTGTGATAACCGTGTACAGAGTGTAGATAATGCATGCGGCGCGCGATACAGATGATATCTAAATTATAACTAAAACATATATAATTACAAGAAGTCCTCGTTTACATTCAGAAATTCATTTAACGTAGTTACGATTAATCTAAATGAATGAATGGAATTCGCACAAATTTACACCAATCTCCATAATTCGTCGGTTATTAGCAGCACTGGTATTAAAATCGATATACATTCTCTCCAGGTATTACACAGGTATAATACAAGTAACCGCACAAATCATAACGAAGTGAAATTGTGTGGTTTAATCGGGTAAATAATTTAAAATAAATCGTAATAAATAAATCTGTGACCAAAAATATAGGATATCAATGACCATCTGAAAATTTGGTTTGTACGTCACCACCCGTGACCACCCGTGACCATATTGCTATTATACGTCATGTATAGCATCAATGTGACATCTATCTGACATCTATCTGTCCTCTCTCCACGGGAGATATATTCTGCATGTTCGCAGCCTTTTGTGTGTGACAAGGTACATTTACAAGGGTATATTAATCCTTATACGACACACTTTATATAATAGAAATGTGGGTTGCCATGTTAGTTATACCGTATGGTACAAAGTTTAGGTAGCGCCTGTAGAGCGTTTGGCATGCACAAAGCTTGTTCGTCATTTAAGGATCAATAGAGAAGACTGCTTGAATAGTGCGACGTTCCTGGTCAATGCCAAGAACTCATCAGCGATACTGCCACGGCTATCCAAACCTTAAGTCTGATATATTCTCTCTAATCTGATAACACACGCAACAGGAGACTGTTGTGGGGGATGACAGCATCGACCTACGGATGGAGCGGTGTCTCATTCACGCTTGCGAGAGACGCGCCATCGTGCGACACAGTGAGCGACTCGCAGGTGACATCTGTTAATTATACAGCGAGACAACGCGCATCCGCAACCTCGCAGTACAGCCTCATCACATCATGCAGCGTTCAGCCTGCAGCCCAGCCTTCCCGACGAATAAAGGCGACACGAGTAAAGGCGATGTATTTCCGTGTGCACGAGACACCACCACCATCATCATCATCACCACCATCATCATCATCATCAGCCGGCGAAGATGATGACATGTGCCGACTATTTTTATTCGTTAATGCACAAACACTGACCGAGACGTTTTAGTGAAGCTGATCCCACCAGCCGATGTGGTCAATTCATCATCGGATGTTAACCACATGTTCTTAAGCTACTCAAACTTCGTTTCGCATCAATCTGGATACATATGGTAGACATCTTTTCCGACCAGTAGATATAACATACAGGGTTACCCACATCTCTGCCATTAATACTTTATTACAAGACTAGTTACATGGAGACAATGTAATGTTAAAAATCAAAGTGAAAACCTTCGTGACTACATTGCTTTAAGTTCGATGATGACCCCCAAAGTGCGATTTCTTGGTTCTGCTGCCCATCGACTGGATAAATTCATTATTATATATAAACATTCACGTAACACACGAGATAGCTCATTACAAAATCATAGTCGCACAATTATCTCTGTAGCTACATAAGACAAGGTAACTCACCAATCTAAGATAAAACCCTAGAAAAATCTTTTAAGCATTTTATATACGATTAAAAAGTGAGCGGAGGTTCATGATGGTAATGTACGCTTCGGAGCGGGCTTTGAATGCATCGTGTTGCACTCATTTTTTCATTCTACGTATATGATACACAAAAGGTCAAGTACACCGTTTTACCACCCAGACAGATCAGATCATCCAGGTTCAACGATGTAGTTAATTAAGGTCTGCTAGATATCCCGGGCGGATAAATTCGGCAGTGAAATATCACCCGTCACCTCGTGTATCTACCCATTTCCTGCTCTAAACACATTGTTATTATGGCGTTATGTACACCGAGGTGACTTGGTACAATCGTTAACTGCCCCTACTTTTCCTAAGTTACTAGATAAGCTGTACCAAAGTTACTAGATAAGCTGTACCAAAGTTACTAGATAAGCTGTACCAAAGTTACTAGATAAGCTGTACCAAAGTTACT
>WURV02150254.1:0-17496 GCA_011762755.2 Epimenia babai | reverse complement strand
CTCCGCAGTGAGCCATAAAGGTGTTACCACTTAATTTGCTTGTATTTGAACTGACTCACACGGCTACCACAATGAGTTCTACAAGACATGCGTGAGACAAGTTCGAAGTTACCTAAAACATACCTATGGCCTATTTTAAAACCACCTTCACTGATTTTACCAATTACTCGGCGCGTCGATGAATTTCTGACGTGGTGCTGAAAGCGTGGTACTCATCCAACTTCCCGTCTTGACGTTGAAATTATGTAATCCCTTTTTTCTTCCAACCTTTAACTGCAGCGCGCGAAATTCTTTCATTGCACCCAACAGTTCTTTTGTACTTTTGTCTCAACCATGCGATTTTTATAATGAATATTTTTTGCGGTTTTTTTTCTACTCTCTAATATTTTTGGCTTTTTCCTACTCTCAAATATTTTTTTCTACTCTCAAATATTTTTGCGTTTTTTCCACTCTCAAATATCTTTTGCGTTTTTTGTCTACTCTCAAATGTTTTTTGCATTTTTTTCTACTCTCAAATATTTTTTTTGCGGTTTTGTTTCTATTCTCACCTTAAATGGCCCAATGCAGCTGACTGATGTCTGAAACAATGGAGGGCACTTGGGATCCGATCACTGCACTGGTAAAACCAAACCAGAACTCTCCTTCCACGTTAGGTTTCGTACCTTTTACAGATTTTTGCAGCTGTCTTTATTCCCCAAATGGCCACATCTCTGGGCCCCGATATTGTTCTCCCTAAGAAAGTAAAGCCCCAGCAATCAGCACACCATCTTCGATTATTCTGCTGTTACCGACTTGGTGTTTCAAAGTCTCTATTTCTGTACCTAACTTATAATACTGACACTCTTGGACACTGAATTTCTCTGGCAGTTTTTCTCTCCGACAAGTTCTATGACAGACCGACCACTAGACTGTAGCAACCAGCTCCATCACTGACCATCGACCTTTCATTCTGGTACTAATCGCCTGAATCTCAAAGGTGCAATTCACCTATAAATATCCGAGATCAATCACTTCAGACTGACGCCCACCACATGTACTTGACGTCTTGCCAATATCATGTCCGCAACTGACACAGCACATCAGCAGCCATTTTTTCTCCGGATTGTAAAAGAATTTGCGGACTCTGAGACCAACTCGTCAATTCTTCAAGGGTTGTCCTGGTATGAGGGTCAATTGCTTGAGATATGTCACATCTTCTATTTTCCTCACCTGATACGAAGGGTTTGAAACTTTTCGATGGCCTTTTGATCAAGGATGCCTCAAGGGAACGGGATAGCTCATTTGATCGATCGCCGGCCTACGAACCAGACGGTGGAGGGACCGATTCTCGGGCAATAGAAACTGTGTTTTCGTTGCTTCGCCATAAATTAGTACCAGTGAAATTTATTTGTGGCAACGCGAGTTAATAGACACTGGGGAAGTAAATTTAAGGGGCATGCTAGCGCCTGTTATAGAGCTTCCATCCCCAATGACAGGCGTTAAACCATCGTTTGATGGGTTGCGCAAGCGGCTTGTATATGCGCTAGATAAACGTCCAATATCCCTTCAGAGGTATAGGTTTTCTTTGTGAATTTCTTTCCAGCTATTAATGGAACCACATTGGTTACCCTTGATCACTGTAACACTTTACATTAACTTTTATTTGACTATCTAAGATAAAGCGCGCATTTTTTTATTTAAATCTGTTGCGCTTTTTTATTTAAATCTGTTGCGCTTTTTTTTATTTAAACCTGTTTTCTGTTTGAAACTTTTGGACAATGTAGCAGAGAGTACAGCTAATTGAAGTCTGAAACGGTACAGAGAAATGCGCAGAAAAAACCTCTGATAGGAATAGGATGAGGTATACATTTTTTTCTGTGCATTTCTCTCCAGCTATGCATTTAACCACATTGGCTACCCCCGCTACTATCAGGTTACAGACAGTTGTTTCAGAGAGGTTTCTATACTTCCCAGTGATTAGCTGACCAGCAAATGACCCATCTGAACACTTCCATGCGTTTGGATTTATAGACGTTTGTCAACTCAGGTTTACAACTACAGTTGCATACTCTCCCTTTTTATTTCCCGCTGAATATCCGAATCGAGCTTCTTAGGATATGGAATTATTAATTGTATCACCTTGTGCTTGTGTCCAACACTGAATTGGTACGTCATTGAAGAAAAAAAGGACAAATGTGGTTCAGCGCTGCTTTATTAATGAGAAAATTGTCATTTGCACTTCGTATATCGCTCTGATACAAATCCTTCTGAATATTCAATTCAATATTCACTAAAATCTTGCTCTTTTCCTTGTGTGAGACATGGAAAAAACCTTAGTTGACGTACATTTGACCGCGTAACTTAACCATTGCCACACTGGCGCCAACGTGAAAGTCTTAATTTTTGATCGCAGTAACTCAAGGTGTTAGCCATTTATTAAACTACAAATTCAGTGCTCCATCTAACTGAATGAGTACAATTTCTGTGCTCCATCTAACAAAGGAGTACAATTTTTGTGCTCCATCTAACAAATGAGTACAAATTCAGTGCTCCATTTAACAAGATGAGTACACCTTCAGTGCTCCATTTAACAAATGAGTACAAATTCAGTGCTCCATTTAACAGAATGAGTACAAATTCAGTGCTCCATTTAACAGGATGAGTACAAATTCAGTGCTCCATTTAACAGGATGAGTACAAATTCAGTTAACAAATGAGTACAAATTCAGTGCTCCATTTAACAGGATGAGTACAAATTCAGTGCCCCATTTAACAGGATGAGTACAAATTCAGTGCTCCATTTAACAGGATGAGTACAAATTCAGTGCCTTAGTGTTACTTCAATAAGATCTCACATTGACTATTTGAGCTCCTATGTAACATTCATATACATCGCTTATATAAAGTAGTCCATGATTATGGCCTTCGATGAATTCAATTGATATTTGGCAAAAGGGAAAAGTTAATAATTATATCCCTCAATTTTGTGGTAAATTACATAATTATTATATACAGATATCCAGTGTCATTGGTGCGTCATAAAGTTCAATGAACATACAAAATTTAAATCTCCCGTCTCTCACCTAAGACCTTTGTCCCTCGTTTTTATTGTATGTTAATAAATATTCTAGTCAATATTATGATGAATTGGAGTTGGTCTTGTTGAAAGTGAAAATTACAGGCTGGGAATTTTATCTTATACGACACAGCAGGCGATAGATTCTACAGGCACCTACGTTTTATTGGGCTCTGCAGCTTTAGTGTGGATACTACCAAGGTGTTAAAAATAGCATTGTGTGCTGAAATGCCCGACTTGTCCTGTTTTTTCTGGTCACAACCTTTGCACTCCCTCTGACACGGCTGTATTACTGATGCTGATGTCGCAGTCTTATGGCATTTCCTTCTTTGCTATTTTGTAACCGCTGTACATAATCATCACTTATCATGGATTTAACGGAGTACGTGACATATGTAATAAGTATATAAGCTGTTCGAAATCGTAACCTGTGGCATAAGAGCCGTAAATGGACCAAGGCAGTGTGTTTGCCCACACTAATTGGCATACACTGCGGAAATAACAAGAACAATAACCCATGTTGTTTATGATGACAAACATTTTTAGCCCAGCCATTGGTACAGACGCGTATATGCTGCGTGTTTGTTTAAACAATGGAAATAACTAGTTACGCAGACACACTTATTAAATAAGGTAGGAACACTACGTGGTCTGAGCAGACAGTTGACCTACGTAAGTATAGGCCGATTATCAAGGTAAATATAGCGTGGGCCACTCTTCACCCTTGCAAATCTGGCATATTAATGTGGTTAACACAATTTGATAAGCCTTGCTTAATGGGGGTGTATACCTAGTGTGAAAAACTCATGAAGTCTGGGTGGACAATTAATCTTTTCCACCATTTACGCCACTGGTTCCAAAGGTCTACGGAGAGCTACATATGTCGAGAACTCTGCTAAGTCTATGGAAAGTTAATGATTGTTTACAATGAGATGACGGCACAACGGGGAGGTAGGCAACATAAGAGACCATCCATAGAGCATCTGAAGCACAGCAAACGTCAGAAGAAAAAAGCCCTAATAGAACCACACTGCAAGGGTTCCCCACACCCCCATGAGCACAGGGGTTTAAGGCACTTTCAGCCCGAAAAATGCGACAGGTAGTATACTGGTTAGTGGGAATTGAACCAGGGACCTCTGGTTTCCATGTCAAACGCTTTAACCACCCATTGCCTGCTAGAGTTGACCTGATCTTTATATATTACGAAGAGACAGCAGTTCTTGACCAGCGAAGGTAATAACATGAGCTTTTGTGCATAGTTAAAGGAGAGATGGTAGGGACAAATAGCCAATGTGGAAGACTACTCCAGTTTTTACCTGGAATCTATAACGATCGGATTTTTTGGATGATAATTATCCGTGCTCCGCAGCTTAGATTTAGCCCAAATAAACAATACAGCAGGATTCTGGGGAATACGTATTTCATTTTATTACAAATTGCAGACTCAGTAGGCATTATTAAAGTTGACGAGAAATATATAAAATAAAAATTAAGCGATAATGCATACACTACATGCGGCTAATGATGTTTTTAGCGACAAAACGTATCACATGACTAAAAAATTGTGTTTATTTGAATGCTTCCACTCACGAGATCTGGAGGTAATAATACGATATAGCCGGTGTGTGAAAGAATTAATAATAGAGATCTAAACTATACCGAACAGATACAGTAACAATTTGCACAGTGAAATCTTGAACTTTTATTTAAGCTACTAAATAAGAAACAAAAAAAATAAGTTTCAATTTTACTAGAATATTCTCGCTAACCGTAACACAAGAGATAAGTACTCGGTCAAACAAAATTTAAATATAGAAAAAGAATCCAGGTGAAAACATTATGTAAATGCCAGTTTCCGCGAATATACACTTTCAGTGAAGACGACGAAGACGTTGTCAGCTTCTTAAAAAGGAAACAGGCAAAAAAATTTACGTAACGGGAGTTGGGACCTTAATTACGACGTAAGAGATAAATATATTTGATATTTATCGTTGATTTGTGCAAAATAAGAATAAACCTACGGCAGCTAATAAGGTCGAATATCCTATATTTGGGAACTAATGTATACTTATGATATACAAAAGAAAAATTCAGTGTGATCAAAATGCTAGTTAGTCGGTCGCTGCATTACGTACGACGTTAAATGTAAATGATTCAGGAAAGCACCACTTAATGAACCGGGGGTGACAGCAATGATCCAATACTCGACATCTTTACTCACTTTTGTTACCTCATTACTGAATACCAAAACAGGGAGGAGTTAAGTTGATCTTCGTAGCCGAGTGGCGTAGCGTAGTGGAGCACATGGCGCCTCGTTATGTGATGTTTTTTCGGGGCCAATCATACATTAATATTTTGTTGTGCAATTTATTCCCTGCTGTTACTTTAGTACGGGTCCAAGTAATTAATTTGCTAAATTGTCTTCATCAAAGAGGAGTAACTTTCGATTTGTATTAAGTTAGTTAAGATTATTGTATGCACAGGTGATATTTTGAATATATTCAAGGCCTGCGTTGTCATTTTTATAGCCCATGTACAAGATTACTGTATGAAAAGAAACCATTCTGTGTAATTAACAGAAACTGTCTCTGTGACAGACCATGCTTCGTTACGCGAGCTAAAACAAGACTCTCGAACACTTTAACAAATTGTCGTCGATATTTATACAGGTAAGGCGGACAGAAAGCAAAGCATGTTATTTTACAAGCTAATCATTGCACACATCACGAGTGGGAATCAAAAATTAAAAATCCTATGTACAAAACGTAATGAAAATAAGATTTATATAAAAATTATTGAGATTAACAATAAAAGTCGAAGCTCGCGATAAAATCTCTGAAGAAGTCCTGTAGAAGTCGCTTAGATCCAACGAGTCCTCATTTAATATGTTTAAATGCGTTGTTTTTATCACGAGAATGAAGAAGTCAAGAGTTGAGGGACGCGTACCTCTCATGGCTATATGTCTTTCGAGATGGCAGTGAGTCTATGCTATGGTTTTGCATCAGTAGTCACCGTGTTATTTATAGGGTAGAATATACACCACGTTATGCTTACAAATAAATATTAACGGTTGAGTTTTTATCGGATTTTTTAGAGTTTCTCCTATCGTTATTGTGATCAGATTTCGACTTCGTCAGTAAATGTGGCCACCGAATCTGCTCGCCACGTTTTTGAGAGAAACGGGCCATGGTTTCCTCAGGACTGACTGTCTTACGAGACAAATGCCTCACAAAGCGTGAGAAAGCCACTGCACATTCTTCCCCAGATCGATACAACATCGGACGAAGCAGCGATGGAAACTATTTACAATCCTCGTAAATAATCAATCCATTATAGTACGACCTGCGTTATAAGCAAAATAACGGAAAAAATCCAAGTAAAACTATTGGTCAATCCTCAAAGGAAAACACAATACCGATACATAAAGGAAACATTAAATAAAAGCTTTTTTATGAATAGATTTCTGGAGATAAATTAATAAGATTATATATACTGAGAGAGAAGTCATATCAAATATGGTAACGGTATTATCATTATAGTGTTGTAAGAAGCGAGTAAAACTATTAGCGTGTATCATCGGCTATCTATCTTTCTCACAAAAAAGGATGGGTTGGATCCGATAATGTTATCTACATTTGCTGGATTAAATAGAGGTCTGGATGAATGACCGATTCTTAGTGAATGACTAATTTTAAGCGCGTTTAATGAACGATAAACATCAGTTGTAATCTGTAATGTGAGAGAGATTAAGTCGTCACCCTGTGGCACGCCGGCCGCTAATATAGCCACAAATTTGTTACGTTATCTGTTCACTATAAGTTCCCTCCCTTACTTATAGCGGTCTCCCCTAAGAAATGTACGCAGTTCACTCCTTCACTTCGGCTTTCCCCTCTTTCGGTTCCTTGTCCTTCTTTTTCTTCGAGAAAGACGGAATACGGAACTTTTTCTTCTTCTTTGTCTTATCTTTGTCTTTGACAGCGGGTGCCTGTTCCTTGGTTGGCGAGCCCTGGGTACAAAAATATCGGAACTAACATTAAACCATTTACAAGTTCATTAAAATCGTTAAATTATATCTGCACAGACCGAGATGATAAAACAAAAGATTCAAAGAAAAGAATATTTCATAAGATTTTAAGGAAATGCTACCTAACAAGTTGTTACAATTTCAAGCACTTCCCTTCAGCCAAATAATATATAAATATTATATGATATATAATTAGAATTGATATATTGTACATTTTCCATCGAAGCTATATCCCGTGTAACTGTGACTACACTGTAAACATGCTCAATTATTTGTATATTTTATTTAAAAAATAAATTCACAAAAAATATTATTGCACACTTAACTACTGCCTTGCTCTATCGCTATATCGTTTTATTTAGTAAGGATATTCATAAGTCCAGTAACAGAAGAGTTATAATACAATGGTTCTCAGTATGTATCGAAACACATATATTTAACAAAACATCAAAAGGACGGCATCAAACTTTTACCAAACAAAACAATTATCAGTATTGTACAGGTGTACAGGGAACCAAATCGATCACTGGGAACTATTTTGAGTGATAAATTAAGCATCGAGGGCGGGTGCGGGGTACCTCTTTACTACTGCGGTCATCAAGTGTGTCCGCGCTCGCGCTGTCCGTGGACTTGGTGGGTGAAGAAGTCTTCTCTGTTCAAACAAACAACGCATTCATTATAGCGCGACGAAACAAATGATCGGACCATTCGTTAACTACCACCCTCGGGTGTCTACCTAATGCTCATCTATTCATGTGTTTTCTGCTGAAACAATGCAGTAATTATAGCATTACTGAACGCTCTGCCTATCCGTTCCCTACCACCTTCGGGTGTGTACTCAACACTACGTCCAGTAACATGTCTCTTCTCTCTGTTCAAACAAACATGTTACACGAGGAGCCATGGTGGTTCACAAATTACACGAGACACAAGCAGAGGTCAAAACCTGGCTGTTAAGTGGAGCCCGAACACACGACCTTCTGATCAACGGTCTAACAGGAGACGAAAACACAGGTCAAAACTTAGCAGTTAGTAGAGCCTGAACACATGACTTCAGATCAATGGTCTAATAGGAGACGAAAACACAGGTCAAAACTTAGCAGTTAGTAGAGCCTGAACACGACTTCAGATCAATGGTCTAATAGGAGACAAAAGCACAGGTAAAAACCTGGCTGTTAGTGGAGCCTGAACACACGACCTTCAGATGAATGGTCTGGTTCTTCGCCAAGTAGAAGACGTCTACCTAGACATTTTATGAATGACATCTCCACCAACCAACTCAGCTACAAAGGTAGACGTCTTCCTAAACATTTTATGAGTCACATCTTTTCTCAAAAGTACCAAAATGTGCAGGAAAAAGTCTCCCTTATGCAGCTCAGTCAATAGAGAACCAAACCGTTGATCTGAAGGTTTGGGCCCCACAAGAGGCGAATTTTTTCTGTCCATTTTTCCTCTGCAAACACAGTTTTTAAAACCATAATGACAAATGTCAAACAAAAAGGAAATTATGGCGATATACTTTTGATTTCTGTAATAGCTATAACAAGAATATTCAGATAATAATAATCACAAAAAAAGAAATTGGACTATATTTAAAGAAATACTCAATAAATACGAGTATTCTTTTAATATCTTTCTTGGACCTTATGTATGGAATAATAAAACTGGTGCTAAGTGTCAAGTGGTTATAGCCAAGATCTTTCATGAGAGGTTCCAGGTTTGAATCCAATACGGATGGATATCTTTTAGTCGCCTATGAAATGACAATGATTCTAATGTTTGGAATATGAGAAAATATATGTATTGAAGTAAGTTATTTTAGCGTTTCACTGAAATACAAGAGTTGATGAATTACTTTGTAACAGTAAAATCTGCTTACTAATTCATTTTAATTAGTCGCATGAAATTTACGAAATAAATTCAATGAGTGAAGATAGCGATGGTGGAGAGAACTCGATAAAATGAATGAGATGATGAAAAATAAATTAGACCGACCTAACAAACGTGCACATGCAGTTAATACAGAGGGTACACTCAAGGTTCATGATTTGCTGTTAATATGTAGCGAGAGGGTGAAGAAATTACCAAGTATCGAATTCGAGCGAATATAAAATGACTTCCAAAACACAAATTGACAGTATGGGGGATCATCTCATAATCGGGGGTCGTCCTATACGCAGAAATTCTAATTCAAGTTCTTGGATGCGTTGCTGAATCGTTGAAAATGACAAGCATGATGCTGATCATCAAAATAATTTGAAAGGTATGTCTGTTATCATTTTGACCAGTCAGTATATTTTGGAATCTACTGCTGACGTAATTATCGTAATCGAATGGAAGGTAGGGGCTAAAAGTCATCGTTTTAGCTGCAATGTACATTATTCGTATCTTAACTTTAGAATGGGTCGCAGTTATCTCCCTTAAATGATATCTTTTACCAGGTGTCAATATTGATTTCCGGTCATAATCATAGCTAAGTACCCTGAACTTTGTTTGCACAGAGAATTATGGATAGAAATTACCAATTGTAAATTCTACTGATGCCCATGGCACAGGTATTAATTACAACATAGTTTTACCACTTGCTAGTACTAAAATACATGAAAAATATCTCGCATTCGGGCGGATACGGTGCATAATTTTTTGCAAAAAGTCGGTGTTGTATGCGTTAAGTGTGAAATGGTCTTACCAGTACGCCTGTCAGACTGGGACCGACTTAGGTTCTTTTGCTGGAGTTCGTCTATCACTAATAAACACATGAGCATGCATCAAATGAGGAATGCAAACGACAAAAAAAATAAAAGATAAAAGAAATAAAATCGACGAAGGACAAGGGTTGATTGAGGTATAACTCAAAATTAATGAACAAAATGTGGTGAAACCGAAAATATATGCAAAGCGAATCCAAGACGTGTATAAATTAAAAGAAACCCCGCCGAAATTCAAGCTAGGTGAAGCTGAGTTTTAGACAATTGTGGTCAAGACTGTAGGTAGAGGGGACTGATTATTTTAACGACATATAGAGATGATATTAACAGCGAGGGGAGGTGGACAGAGGCATTATGGGATATGTCGGGTGAGTATGTATCTTCAGTGACGGATCCACAAATTTGTGGTGGGGGTCTAACTGGTGGAGAATAAATTGATGGGACAGTCGGTTGGCTCTCGAGGGATTATGAATTTCCGGAAAGTCTGTTCGAGTTTTGGTGTTTTTGAATCGTATTCGAGTTATTTATGTAGGTGCGTCAACACCAAGAGTGTATCCAGAGTGGATCCGTCACTGATGGTCGGAACTAATAGACGAAGGAAGTAGTTTGGCGTTGTTATTTAAGACTTACGTTCTCTACTACGCGGGGGATGGCGGGCGGATTCCGCGCGGTTTACAGAAACATCTGCGATACATGCACAGCACACCGCAGGTTAGCATGCGGGGAAAGAAATGAAAAAATACACGATGAAATAGTTAACTCAAATGAATGCGCGAGAAACTTAGGGTTAGCCATTCAAACGACAACATTTATTGTTTATTCACATCCGCATCTATGTTGAAACGATCAAGGTGACTAAAATCACACATCTGGATCGATGCACAACAGTAGCCTCACAAAACAACATCTATTTCCAGAACAGCAAAAAAGTAGCGCAAGAACGACGAAAAAAGTCTACAGTGAAAGCTAACAAAATTAATATCACAGACGAACTTAGAGCATTTTATATTAACCATGTAGCATTTTATATTAACCATGTAGCATTTTATATTAACCATGTAGCATTTTATATTAACCACGTAGCATTTTATATTAACCACGCAGCATTTTATATTAACCACGCAGCATTTTATATTAACCACGCAGCATTTCGTAAGAACAATCGTGAAAATATAGGTTGTCACCTGAATATTGTAAAAGCGGTTTCAATTTTTTTTTATCAAAAACAGTGGTGACTCGTAATTGTAACATTTCAGAGAAAGATGTGTAACCAATATAACATAAGAAACGATTTTTTTTGCAAACATATATATATATTACGTTATTACAAAATTTTTATGCTGATGCTGGTTTATTAACCCTGACTACACAGACATCTGTATATCAAATTACTATAACAAAACAAGTTTGTGACAACAGAGTAGTAAGGGTTAAGTAGGGTTATATACGGTATGGAAGGTTGACGAAAAGAGGTCATTTTATAACAAAAGCATCGTTGTCATTTCTAAAATGTCATATTTAACAGAACTAAGTAGCAATAGCCGATGTTCCCTAAGCCAGTCATTTAGTCCTTTACCAAACAACGAAATGACACATTACCAAATAACGAAATGACACATTACCAAACAACGAAATGACACAAATACAAATGTAGTTATAGCTATGGTTGCTGGTCGTTACCGGGCTGGTTATTTGGCACTTAACAATTCAACAAAGTGATAAGACATTAAATGTAGTGGTACCAAAGTGGTAAACATACAAATGAAATTATAACAACAGTTGCTACCCACGTTGATTATATAGCACTTTATATAACAACGAAGTGGTAAAAATATACCTCATGTATGTCTTATCATAAAAATATTTTGCGCAAAAAAAACAACAAATTATCCATAGGCGAATTAGGTGCAACTGCCACAATCATCCCCACCATCTCATGGATATACGATCGAGGAAGGGCAAATAAAATCAAATTTTTTCTCAACAAGGACTCGCGCATTCTTTTTTTTAAACTCGTCCAGTATTGCTAAGATGCCATAGTGGTAGCGAGGGGGATGAATGTGGCTATTGGAACGATGGCCCCTCGTGGGGGATACGCCACCGTATATAAGGCATCATCGTTCACCGTGTATATACCGTTCTGTGCTTGTATCTAGATTGGGCACACGACAGGCCCATATGCGCCGCATCTAAATGATCCGCTAGGTAAGGGCAGATAATGCAGGAAGAGTTGCATCCTGGGATTTGGGTATCAATTTAAAATGAATATTGGAAGGTATCAGGAAAGTGCAGAAAAAGTTAAAACATTTATCAGAATTTTAGTCAGCCACCTGACTATTATGTGAGGGAAAACAAAAAATGAAAGAATAAAAAATATCGAACAAAAGATGATACAATAGAAGTGACAACTTGAAAAATAACTGTCGCCCAATAACTAAAAATCCCCAAAAAACCTAATAAAAGAGAATATAAAGCCGGAGAGACATTCGGATATTAAAAGAAGAGGCCAAACAGGCTTTAAGACACTTGTTCAGTTATCAAAACAAAAGGCCAAAGAGGCCGAAAAACACTTTTCTAGAACCTTGAAAAATTTTAGCTTGCTGACCAAATGTTTTAAGAAAAATTACAAACATCAGAGAAAATTCCCTCCCTTTGGTATAATAACATGCTTAACACATTTAAAAGAAACCAGCCCAAGGATAATATATGTTTAATTGCAGAGCTTTGTGACAAGCGGTTGTTGAGAAGTTTTATTAAGTAAAAAATACAAAAACTGCCACAAATTACATCCCCTTGGTATGATGATATGTTTTAACACATTTAAATGAAACCAACCCAAGAATAATATACGCTTAATTGCAGAGCTCTGGTAGATTTTTTAAGTAAAAGTACAAACATCACCAGAAATTACCTCCCCTTGGTCTGATGACAAATCTAAAAAACCAACCCTAAGAGAATATCTGCCAAATGGCAGAGCTCTACAATAAACGGTTGTTGAGAAGATTTGTTAAGTAAATGTTAATGGCGGGTGGATGGACAGATGGACGAATGATGGAAAAAGCCCAATCAGAAAAGCTCACTGAGCATAAAGCTCTGGTGAGCTGAAAATGTTCAATGGTGCATTGAAAATTGTTATTTGAGATGTAAAAATTTGGTACAAGAAAGTGTCTACTACACACGAGGAATGATAATATTTATGCGGAGAAGAGTTAATCAACATCTTTAATGAAAGCAAGAAACAATGACTTAGCTAAATAAAACTAAGACGGTGTGAACGATTTACTGTGGACTACGAAGTGTTCAACGTGTGGTGCTACACACCGTCGTCGGGATAAGATCCAAGCGACCGTCGACCTTGTTGCCGTGTATGCTGACCTTGATTGTCTCTATAATCGTCACTCCTTGGGGAGTCACGATGCGCGTATGGCCTGTGAAAAACTGGCGTCACATTATCAACTAATGTCTCCCGTGATTTCCTCGTAGACTGCATCGTGTCGTCACTAACTGTCTCTCTAGATTTCCGAATAGATGGGCTTGGTTCATCAATGAGTGTCTCTCTAGATTTCCGAATAGATGGGCTTGGCTCATCAATAAGTGTCTCTCTAGATTTCCGAAGAGATTGGCTTGGCTCATCAATGAGTGTCTCTCTAGATTTCCGAAGAGATTGGCTTGGCTCATCAATAAGTGTCTCTCTAGATTTCCGAAGAGATTGGCTTGGCTCATCGATAAGTGTCTCTCTAGACTTCCGAATAGATGGGCTTGGCTCATCGATAAGTGTCTCTCGTGACCCCCGTCTCTTCACGGGCCTTGCCGTTACTGTATTATTTTGACGATTTTTAAAGAATTTACTCAAGTAAGCATAAAACTAAACTCAATCACAATCGCCGTAAATACATTCATACACGAAAAAAACTTTTGACGAGAAAAGTAATGAATCTACTGTAAAAGGCCAGTTTCCATGAAATTATTTGAAAGCATTTTTCCATTTTGAAGAAACAAGGTAGATGTGAAATTTAGAAGTTTTTATGAAATCCAGTATTAGTACGCAGGTGTACAGGGTTAAAACAACGGTTAAAATAATATCATTTTGCAATGCTAGAGCTACAAATAGCAATGAAATGCAAGATAAGCAAATGAGTGATAAACCAAGCTTTTAGGTTGCTGTGACAGGTAAGTCAATACTGTGAGCATGCTATATGCTAAACTACCATGAAGAAAACGAGAAAATTCCATCTATAAAAAACTCGACATTAGCTATAACCTATCATCTGTTCCAGTTGTGCCTTTACTACACTGCTCAATAACCGAGTGCCGACACACTACCGAGCAGGAAAGGAGACTCGAAGACCCGCAGGACTTTCTAACCGTTATTTACGTATATATGCATCTTTTTATGCTAATAAATATTACAAACTCTTGTTATCAGTCGTTGTTTACCAAATGATATACGGTTCGAATGTTTCTAGCTGATACAAATCGTGACTATTTCGTGATAAATTTTGTGATAATCCAATGCATTATGGCGTCAATAATAACAGCGTGATCTTATGCAGCATTGAGAGATGTCGTATTGACCAACATGCATTTCACGCTGTAACTCTTAGTTCCGATAATAACGGCGTTATCTTACGTGGCGGGGAGAGAATGTTGTGTTCATCGGCACAGATTTTACACTAAGATAACTTCTAGTGCCAATAATAACAGCGTTTTTTAAGGCAACAGTGAGAAAGTTGTCATAACCGGCGTAAATTTTACACTAAGATAACTTCTAGTTCCAATAATAGCATTATGTTAGGCAGCAGTGAGAATGTTGTCATAACCGACGTGAATTTTACGCTAAGATAACTTCTAGTGCGAATAATAACAGCATTATGTTAGGCAGCAGTGAGAATGTTATCTTAACTGGCGTAAATTTTACAATAAGATAACTTCTAGTGCCAATAACAGCATTATCTTAGGCAGCAGTGAGAATGTTGTCTTAAACGGTGCAAATTTTACACTAACATAACTTCTAGAGCCAATAACAGCATTATGTTAGGCTGCACTGGGTGATATCTTAACAGCCGTAGGATTTACACTAGCACAACTGCCGTCAACTTCCTCGCACGAAATCATTGAAATGTGTCCACGTGACAAACGTGTGACAAGTAAAGGTGCCAGGAACAGTCACGTAACATAAATCACGACGGTTCTTGGAGACAAAAATGACTACTAAGATAGCATTGGATCGTTACATCAAGTTTGACTTCATGTCGTGAAAATAAGCCACCGTGAAGGCAAAACAGCATACAAGACAATCACCACATAGGAGAGTTAACGCTCGCGAGCAGTAACATTAGTTGAAGCAATAATACGTATGTATGGTTCAGGTGGCCTTAAAACAAGTTGCCGGCAACCAAAGCGATTATTTTATGCGTGAATTGCAGCCAATGACAGCAACCGTAGCATTAGTAGTTGCGTTATGAATACGGGCGTCTGAATGTCGGTTCGCCCGATTCGTTAGTATCTACCGGCGGGACTTAACCCAGAATTTAGTCTCGGGCACCACCACCCCACGATGTTAGGGATTAGTAGCACAAACCGGCCGGGGGGCTGTGGGGCGTGGCGTGTTCGTGGGAGCGCCGATGGCGACGGGCTAAAGCTGCGTAAGTTACGGGGATAACGTCAGCTTTCTATTTCGTATGAATTCGTCACAAAATATTTACGTTAATTACGCCTTAATTACCTAGAATAATTACAGAGCTCTTCGGGATCGTTCGATGTCAAATTAATCTAGTCTCTACCAGAAGACCATGAGATTAATAGAATTCTAACAATAAAGACAAGTAAGGAATGTAACCTCACAAACTGATATGTACAAAAATCCTATCATTAAAGGTGTTATATAAAAAGGTTAGTCAAGTAAGAGTTGTCATATTTAAAGGGTCATTCTACTAAATTTCTTGTTAAATTTACGTCATTTTAGCAAATGTTGTTACATATACAGGGTCATTAGGCATCAGTTTTTATATTTGCAGTGTCATTCCAGTCCAACTTGTCATATTGACAGGGTCATTCTCGGGTCAAAGTTGTTATATTTACAGTATCATTCTAGTAAAAGTTGTTATAAGCACATGGTCATTCCGTAAAACAAGGTGATATTAAACAAATTATTCTAGGAAGAGAAACCAGATAAAGAGGATTATTTGAACAAAAGGAGTGGAATTAACCAAGTTTTAGTAAAAGTTGTCATAGTAACAGGGTTATTTTAGGAAAAAGTCAAAAATTGACAACACAATCATGGGAAAAGGTGCAGAATCAACAGATTGATTCTAGTAAATGTGGAACATTGAAGGGATTTTTTAAGTAAAAGTTGCCATATTTGAAGGGTTAGTCTGGTAAAAAGATTGGATATTTACATTGTAATTCAAGTGAAAGTGATTATATAAACATTCTGGTAAATGGTGTACATTTGAGCTGATATTTAGAGTAAAAGATCTCAAAGAAAAAGTGCAAATTTACAAGATGGTTCTAGTAAAAATCTAAAATATAAAAAAAGGGTTGTTACGGAGAAAATGTGCAAATTAACAAGATTGTTCTAGTCAAAAAAAAAATATTAATGGTTATTACGGAGAAAACGTGCAAATTGACAAGATTGTTCTAGTAAAAATCTAAAATATAAAGGGTCATTATGGAGAAAAAATTGGATATGTATAGAACTATTTTCGGAAAAGGTGTGATATTTATAAGATTATTCCAATATTATATCGTTTAAATAAACTGTAACAATAAACTGCATGCAAACATCAATAAATAAAAAACGTGTTTAACTCGAGTAAACGTAGGTTGTGGATATCCGTTGTGCCATAATCCGGTGCTTAGATATATCGCGTCTGCATTAAATTTAAAAAACCACACAACAATGGAAAGTCGAAAGATGACCCGTCACCACACGCGTAGGTCAACCATGCCTCCCCTCCGTAACGCAATGGACCGAGAGGCATCAGTGCATGACTAACGGTCCCAATAACGCGCGACGGGGGAGTAGCAGGTTGTAAGCAAGCGAAAGCAGGTTGTTTTACCCTTTGGGTGCTGCTCGACGGAGATGGCCATGTCGGTGACATCGAGATCACCATTAATCACTTCCAACGCCACGGGCTCGTTTATTTCCGTGGCGACCGGGTCTAGCAGTGATGGACACACAGTGGATTTGAGATGTTGATACGTGAATATACGCCAATCGTCGTTGGAACACTGTTATGTGTCTAGTTTTATATTTAATGTAAAATTGCTAATATTCTATACATATTCTAAATTGTTGCTGAGCAGTGACTAAACTGAGCAATGACTAAACCGAGCAGTGACTAAACTGAGCAATGACTAAACCGAGCAATGACTAAACCGAGCAGTGACTAAACTGAGCAATGACTAAACCGAGCAGTGACTAAACCGAGCAATGACTAAACCGAGCAGTGACTAAACCGAGCAATGACTAAACTGAGCAATGACTAAACCGAGCAGTGACTAAACCGAGCGGGGACTTCCCACTTCCAGAAATGTAGCCCTAAACCAAACTGGGGACTTCTCACTTCCAGGAATGTACCCCTCAACCAAGCTGAGGACTGCTCTCTCTCTTCCAGAAATGTACCCCTAAACCAAGCTGAGGACTGCTCTCTCTCTTCCAGAAATGTACCCCTAAACCAAGCTGAGGACTGCTCTCTCTCTTCCAG
>WURV02150243.1:589-17504 GCA_011762755.2 Epimenia babai | reverse complement strand
TAGTAGAGAACGACCACGTGCCGGTCGGTTTCCGGTAGCTCTGTGATGGCGCGGGTCAGCCGTTCGATGCGTTCTTGATCGTCGGCAGATGCGCTTGGGTCGATGCTGCTCGCGTCCGCGAGTTGGGCCGCGAGAGTGTTGCCTTCGTCGCCGCTGTAGGTCTCGTCGAGCGACAGCGTGCGCGCGGTGTGGAGGACCTGCAGGTCGCCGTCGAGGTCCTCTTCGCTGCACTCCATCACGGCGGCCAGCTCTGGCAGCGTTGGTTCGCGATCGAGCTCTGACCACAGCTTGGTATTGGCGCGATCCATCTTGCGCAGGCGATCGCGACGATTACGCGGCACGGGGTCGTGCTTGCGCACTTCATCGAGGATCGCGCCGCGAATGGCGGTGTAGGCGAACGTCTTGAACGAAGCGCCACGGGTCGGGTCGTACGCCGCAGCAGCGTGCATCAGACCCATCACGCCGACGGAGAAGAAGTCATCGCGATCCAGCGAGGCGGGCATCGTCACGGGAAGGCGTGCGACGACGTAGCGGACCAACGGCAGGTATTGCTCGACCATGCGGTCGCGCTCTGCCTGGCTGCGTTGGACCTTGACCGCGCCCCTCACTACTGGTCCTCCTTGATGGAGGCTTCTCGACGACGGACTTCGTCGCGGGCGAGTGCCGTCAAGACGACATCGATTACGGGTGGTGCCAACAGATGGGACGCGAGCAACGCGCAGGCGCCCGCGATCACGCTTCGCCACAGCGACGTCATGCCGTCCACGCCGGCGATCGACGCCGCGAGGAACGTGCTCGCGAAGACGATGCTGGTGATGTACGCGGCCGCTACGCGCGTAAGTTCTTGGCTTCCTTTGCCCGAGTTCATGATCCTGCCAAGTGACGTATCGGCAAAAGCAGGCTCTCAGGTTGAACCCGAACTGGTCGGAACTCGCCGCGGCATGGGGTCTTCCCTCAGTCAGAACCGCGGCGTGTCAGCACCTCAGGGGCGGAGCAGGACGCGGCGGGGTTTGGTTGCGGGCGGCAGGCGGCGCTTGAGTTGTGGCAGCGCGGCGAGGGTGGCGGCGCAGATGCTGCGCAGGTCGTCGAGGCCGGTGCCTTCGCCGAACAGGGCGAGTGGGCGTTGCTCGCGAATGCTCTGTTCAACGGCGTGATCGTGACAGACCCAGCCGCAGAGTTTGCTCTCGGCGTCGAGGAACTTTCGGGTGACGGTGCGCAAGCGCGTGGCGGTGCGCATCGCCTCTTCGCGGTTCTTGACGCGGTTGACGATCAGTTGCGGCAATGGGCGGCCGCGTTGGTTGAGCACCTTGCACAAGGCGTAGGCGTCGGTCAGCGACGTGACTTCTGGCGTGGAGACGCCAAGGGTGACGTCGGCTTGCTCGACGACGGCTAGCGTGCTCGGCGACAGGCCGGCGCCGGTGTCGACGACGACGACGTCGAAGTCCTCCGCGACGGCGCGAACGGCGCGTAGCAGGTCTTCGAGGTGCTCGGGGGAAGCTGCGGAGAGCGTCGTCGAGCCCGAACGCCCGAGCAGCACCGACAAGCGGCCGGGGCCTTGCGAGATCGCGTCTTGCGCGGTGCAGGTACCGGCAGCGACATCCTCGAGGTCGTTGGTCGCGTGGATGCGAAGTTGCACGCCGATGTTGCCGCAGCCCGGATCGAAGTCGACCAGAAGTGTGCGGTAGCCGGCGCGCGCCAGGAGCAACGCCAGATTGCTGGCGAGCATGGTCTTGCCGACGCCACCCTTGGCGCCAGCGATGGCGACCCACGGAGTGCGCTTGGATCGGTCGACCGTGAGGCCAAAGGCCTGATGCGTGCTGGTGCTCACGCGGACACCTCCGCTTGCTCGCAATCGAAGGCGGCTTGCGCGAGTTGCATCGCGTCGGCGGGCACGATGTCGGCGGGCACTTCCTGGCCGATGCACAGGTGTGAGAGCGGCAAGCCCTTTTCGACGACCGCGGCGAGCGACTCGCCGGGCGCGCAGGTCTCGTCCCACTTGGTGAGGCAGACGGCGTCGACACCGAGTGGTTCGTATGCTTCGAGGATGATCTCGCTGTCGCGCTTGCGGGTGCCGGCGGCCATGCACAGCACGGTGTTGGCGCGAACGGCGCGCAGTGTCGTCTCGAGCATCGGCAGGTTCTCGCGGCTGCGTGGGCTCTTGCCGGTGGTGTCGATCAGGATGCGATCGCAGTCGATGTGTTGGTCGATTGCGCGGCGCACGTCATTGGCACTGAGTGCGACCGTGAACGGCACCTCGAGCAGTTCGGCGAACGTGCGCAGTTGCTCGACGGCCGCCATGCGGTAGGTGTCGAGCGTGATGATCGCGGTGCGTTCGCCGCGATCCTTGGCGCGCGCGGCGAGCTTGGCCAGCGTGGTCGTCTTGCCGACGCCAGTCGGGCCGACCAGCGCAATCGTGTCGAAGCCCTCGCCGATCTGCTCGACGCGCGGCTCGTGGTGGATCAGCGCAGCGAGCACCTTGGTCGCAATGCCGGCGAGTGCGGGGTCGCCCGGTCGCGAGAGTTCGAGGCGCGTGCCGAGCAGTGCACGTTCGACGGCGCGCAGGATCGTCGGCGACAAGCCAAACTCGGTGGCCTTCTCGGCGAACGGCTGGAAGCCGCGTGTCCACTTCGACAAGAACGACGTCGAGCCGGCCTGGTCGCGCCGCGGGTTTTCCGTGTCGGGCTTGGAGGCCACGACCAGAAAGCCCGCGCGGGTTGGCTTGGTTTCGACAACCAGCGCGTCGGGGCCGCACTCGGTGCGCACGCGCTCGATTGCCTCGGGCAGGGTCTTTGCTTCGATTCGCTTCAACAACATGGGATGGACTCAGGTGGTGGGTTGATTAGCCGGCGACGGCGACGCGCTCGGTAGTCTCGACCTTCTTCGCGGGCGAGGTTTCCTGGTAGCTCAGCACGGCGGCGTTGGGGATGACGCCGGCGACGGCTTCGGCCAAGAACGGCCGCAAGCTGGCGCGTGTAACGAGCACCGGGTCGCGGCCGTCGCGCGCCATGCTCGACAGCGCCTCGGCGGTGCTGTCGACGAAGCGCCCGAGGAAGCCGGATGGCAGGTTGCTGACGCCGTCGTTGCCCGACAGCGCCTCCGACAGGTTGCGTTCGAGATCCGGGTCGAGGAACACCGCGTGCAGTGTGCCGGTGGTGTCGAGGTGCGGTTCGACGATGGTGCGGGCGAGACGGCCACGCACGTGCTCGGTGAGTTGGCGCGGATCCTTGGTCTCGACGCTCGCATCGGCAAGGCCTTCGAGGATGGTCTGCAGGTTGCGGATCGGCACGCCTTCCTTGAGCAGGTTGCCGAGGATGCGTTGCACCTGGCCGAGCGATAGCTGGCCGGGGATCAGCTCTTCGATGACGGCCGGCGCCTGGTCCTTGAGGTTGTCGATCAGCGACTTGACGTCGTCGCGCGACAGCAACTCGCCGCCGATCTTCTTCAGCGTCTCGGTGAGGTGCGTGGTCAGCACCGACGCCGCATCGATGACGGTGTAGCCGAGCAGCTCGGCGCGATCCTTGTCGCTCTCCTGGATCCAGCGGGCGGGCAAGCCGAACGCCGGTTCGATTGTCTCGATGCCTTCGATCGGTGGCGCGCTACCGCTCGGGTCCATCGCGAGGTAGAGGCCGGCGCGCAGGTCGCCGCTGGCGATCTCTTCGCCGCCGAGCAATACGCGGTAGGCATTGGGGTCGAGCTGCACGTTGTCGCGGACGCGAATCGGCGGCACGACGATGCCGAGGCTTTGCGCGAACTGCCGGCGCAGCGATCGGATGTGGTCGAGCAGGCCACCGTGTTGGCCGGGTTCGACCAGGCCGATCAGGCGGTAGCCGATTTCGATGCCGAGGCGATCGATGGTGAGGAGTTCTTCGACGGGCGCGTTGTTCGGGTCGACGGGTTCTTCGGCCGCTTGCTCCGACTTGACCTTCTCGGCTTCGGCTTCCTGCTTTGCCTTCTCGGCTTTGCTGGCGAACAGGAACAGCGTCGCGGCGATCCCGGCGAACAGCAGTGTCGGCATGCCGGGCAGCAGGGACATCAGCAGCAGGATGCCACCGACGATGCGCAGCGTGCGGCCGCTGCTGAGCACTTGATCGCCCATCTCCTGTCCGATGGCACGTTCGCTGGCGCCCTTGGTGACCAGGATGCCGGCCGACGTCGAGATCAGCAGCGCGGGGATCTGCGCGACCAGGCCGTCACCGATGGTGAGCAGCGTGTATTGCGAGAACGCCTGGCTGAGGTCGAGGTTGCCGTAGACCATGCCGAGCACGAGGCCGCCGGCGATGTTGATGCCGGTGATGATCAAGCCGGCGATGGCGTCGCCACGCACGAACTTGCCAGCACCGTCCATCGAGCCGTGGAACTCCATCTCGGCGGTCAGCGCTGCGCGGCGCGTTTTTGCTTCTTCACTGCTGATGAGACCCGCCGACAGGTCGGCGTCGATCGACATCTGCTTGCCGGGCAGCGAATCGAGCGCGAACCTCGCGGCGACCTCACTGATCCGGTTCTGGCCCTTGGTGATGACGATGAACTGGATGACCACCAGCACCAAGAAGACGACGATTCCGACGACGGGGTTGCCGCCGACGACGAAGCTGCCGAACGTGCGGATGACGTCACCGGCGTCGCCGTCGAGCAGGATCAGTCGCGTCGAGGAGACGTTGAGTGCGAGCCGGAACAGCGCCGTGAACAGCAGCACGCTCGGGAACGTGCTGAAGTCGACCGGGCGGTTGCTGTTGAGCACCGCCATCAGGATCAGCAGGCTGAGCGTGATGTTGATGCACAGCATCGCATCGAGCATCAGCGGCGGCATCGGGATCAACATCACCGCCAAGATGGCGAGGAAGAACAGCGCGAGGATGCTATTGCGTTGTTCCTTGTTGGATTGGTCGGCCATGGCTCAGTACGGGGGTTATGCGGTGCGGCCGTTCAGGCGGTAGACGTGACTCAGCACCGTTGCGACGGCCTGATAGAACTTCTCCGGAACGGTCATGCCGACCTTGACGGCGCGGTAGAGCGCGCGCGCCAGCGGCGGGTCTTCCATCAGCGGCACGTTGTGTTCGCGCGCGATTTCGCGAATGCGCATCGCGACGTCATCCATGCCCTTGGCGACGACGATCGGCGCGGAGTCGCGCGAGCGGTCGTAGCGCAGCGCGACGGAGTAGTGCGTCGGGTTGGTCAGGATGACGTCGGCGCGCGGGATCTCGGCCATCATGCGCTGCTTGAGCAGCTCGTTACGCGCGCCCTTCTGCCGCGCCTTCATGGTCGGATCACCTTCGGCGCGCTTGCGTTCGTCTTCGACCTCGGCCTTGGTCATCATGTTGCGCTTGTGGAAGTCGAAGCGCTGGTAGGCGAGGTCGATCGCTGCCATCACACTGACGACCGCGCCGATCCACAGCAGCAGTGTCAGCACCAGGCCGCCCACTTCGCTGGCCGCGCGGGAGAACGGCATCTCGTGCAGGTGCAGCAGCATCGGTAGCCGGCCGGCCATCACGAAGTAGAGCACCGCGACGATCACCGAGAGCTTCAACACCGCAAACACCGTGCGCACCAACGACTGCAGGTTGAACAGCTTCTTCACGTTGGTGAACGGGTTGAGCTTCTCCGGTTTGAACTTCAGCGCTTCGCGCGAGATCTTGACGCCGATCTGGCCGTAGCCGAACAGCAGCGTGCCGGCGACGAGCACCAGCACGAGTGTCAGGAACGGCGGCATGATGGTGGTGAACGCGCGCCACAGTTCGGCGCAGACGCCACCGATCTCCTGCATGCGGCGATCTTCCAGGCCGACCGTCAGGCCCGTGCGCATCACTTCGCTGAGCGCACCGAGCAGCCACTCGCCGACCCAGATCAGCATGATGGCGGCGAGCAACAACACGCAGCCTTGCACGAGTTCCTTCGACAGCGGGCTGTCGCCCTTGTTGCGGACCTCGTTCAACCGACCCGGGGTCGGTTTCTCGGTCTTGCCACTGTCGTCGCTGAACAATCCCATGGGCTACACCGGGAACATCGCGCGAGCTCGTTCGAGGATCGCTTCGAAGGTGTTGATCAGGAATGGCGCGCCTTCGCCGAGATAGAGCGTCATCACGGTGAGCGCGACGACGATGCGCAGCGCAAAGCCGAACTCCATCAGGTTGATTGCCGGCACGGCGCGACCGAGCAGCACGAGGCCGGTCGAGACCAGCATCATCGTGCCGATGATTGGCAGCGCGTACTGCAGCGCAATTTCCACACTGCCGGCAACCAGGGTCAGCACGCCGTTCCAGATTGGGATCAGGTCGAACGGCTGGCCGACCCTGCACGCATCGAAGGTCTGCTCCAGGACGCGCAGCGCTTCGTGATGCAGGTCGAGCTGCAGGATCAACAGGAAGCCGAGCGTCTGCAGCAACTGCGAAACGACGGTTGCGGAGACGCCGGTCTCCGGGTTGATGGCGCGCGCCATCGAGAAGCCCATCTCCATGCTGAGCACTTCCCCGGCGGAGATCAGCAGCGTCGTCATCGTCGACAACGCAAACCCGAGCGCGAAGCCGATCACGCCTTCGCGCACGGCCATCACGCCGAGCTCGAGGACCTTGTCCGGTGTGTCGATGCGCTGGTCGCCGACCCACCAGAAGATCGCGCCGAGCGATGTTGCGAGAATCAGACGCAGGAAGAACGAGTCACGCTGGCGACCGAACAATGGCAGTACGGCCAGGAACGCGCCGGCCCGCACGACGTGCAGGAACAGCGACGTGGCGTAGTCCTGTACCAGGAAGTAGTCCATCGCGGCCGGGGAGACGTTGGCTAGCCGGACAGCCCGAACGCGGCGAGGTTGGAAAACAGCGTCGCGGTGTATTCGCTGAGCGTGCCGAGGATCCACGGCATCAACAGCACGATCGTCGTGAGCACGGCGAGCATCTTCGGCACGATCGTCAGCGTCTGCTCCTGCAGTGACGTGACGGTCTGGAAGAGGCTGACGCAGAGACCGACGCACATGCCGACGAGCAGTGCCGGCGCGCAGATCAGCAGCGCCGTCATCAGTGTCGACTTCGCGAGGTCGAGCATTGTTTCGTGTCCCATCCCTTCTCTCCTTTCAGGTGTTGGTGGTTAGGTCGTGGCGAAGCTCTGTGCGAGCGACGTGACCACGAGGTCCCAGCCGCCGACGAGGATGAACAGCAGCAGCTTGAGCGGCGTCGACACGACGACCGGCGGCAGACTGAACATGCCCATCGAGACGAGGATCGAACTGATCACCAGGTCGATGACGACGAACGGCAAGAACAGCACGAAGCCCATCTGGAACGCCGTCTTGATCTCCGACAGCACGAACGCCGGCACGGTGACGTGGAACGGCGTGTCGAGCGCGGTCTCCGGGCTCGGCGTGCGCGACAGCTCGAGCACCAGCGCGACGTCCTCTTCGCGCGTCTGTGCGAGCATGAAACGGTTGAGTCGGTTGCTGGCGATGTCGGCGGCCTCGCGCCAGTCCATCTGGTCTTCGACGTAGGGCACGTAGGCCTGGTCGTAGATGTCGCTGACGACCGGCTTCATGATGAAGATGGTCATGAACAGCGCGAAGCCGGTCGTGACCATGGCGGGCGGCAGGTCCTGCATCGACATCGCGCGTTTGAGGAACGACAGCACGACGACGATGCGTGTGAAGCTGGTCATCGTCATGATCAGCGCCGGCGCCATCGTCAGCAGGGTCATCAACAGCACGATCTCGAGCGCCGTGCCGAGTTTCTGCTTGCCGTTGCCGGTGTTGATCTCGAGCGAGATGCCAGGGCCGTTGTTGCTCGGCGCCTGCGTCGTGGTCGCGTCGTCTGCGGTGTCGCTGGCAGCCGTCGACGGTGTCGTGGATGTGGTCGGGCTCTGTGCGCGTAGCACGCCGGTCACCAGGACCAGCATGATCAGTGCGCCGCGCAGCGTGTTGTGGAGGAAGGAGCGCATCAGCGGCCGGCCTTCATCAGCAGGTTGCGGAAGTCGTTGAGCTGCGCGGTGGCGCTGGCGATCTTCTCAGGAGAAGCCGCGCCGGGTTGCGTGATGGTGCGCGCCGGCTGCTTTGGCGGGCTCTCGGGCCGCGGAATCAGCAGGTTCTTCGGCGTCGCGCCTTCGTCTTCTGTTGGCGCTGCGTCGCGCGCGAGCACTTCGGCTTCGTCGGTGGCGCTCTCGGGCAGGCGGCCGCGATCGATCAGGGTCAGCCCGCGATCGCTCTCACCGACCAGCAGGATGCGGTCGTCAAACTCGATCGCGTGCAGCGATTGCTTCTGTGAGAGGCGCACCGATTGCCGCAGCGTTGCGATGGTGGTGCGGCCGCTCGGAGCGGCGCCGCCTCGCAAACGGCGCAGCATGTAGACCGCGCCGGCGCCGAGCAGCAACACCCCGATCAGCGTGCTGCCGATCTTCCACATGTCCGGCGTTCGCGGGACCAGCGAGCCGGGCATGGCCTTCGCTGGCGTCGCGGCTTCTGCCTCGACGGGCTTGGCTGCGGGCGACGTCGGCGGGGTGATCGGGGGTGCTTCGTCGATCTTGCCGCTTTGCATCGACAGCGGACCGAGAATGAGCAGAGCCGCCACCACTGGGGGGATGAGCAGCCACTTGGGGGTCGTCTTCATGGAGAGCCTCACGCCCTCCTAGAAGCACCGCGCGTGCCAACCTCTAGACCACTAGATGTGGTAGGTGCTCATGCTTGACGGGCCATGCGTGCGTGGCAAATGCCGACAAGTCGTTGTCCGTTCGTACGACAGCGGCGGGAGCCGCCGGGTTACGCTGCTCGCGTGAGTGATCGAACCCGCTTCGAGGAACTGGCCCATCAGGTGAACAACCTGATCGCAACGGTCGAGATCCAATCCGAAGTCGCGCGCACCGTCGCGACCGAGCAGGCGTACGCCGAGGCGCTGCGTTTGATCACGGCGTCCGCCAAGGCGACACACGCGTGCGTCGAGGAGTTGCGCGGTCGACCCGAGTAAGGTGACCCGCCGGAATCGTGCTGGTGGCGGTCGCGTCGCGCGCAGCGCCCTTGGGTCAATCGGCCGCAGGACCATCTGGCTGTTTGCTCGAGTCGGCATCCTTGGCGGAGTCCGCCGCTGGAGCCGTCTCTCCGCCCGGTTTTTCTTCGCAGGCATCGTCGGCCGCTGCGACTGGTGCGGGTTGGGCCAGCGAGTCGAGCTTCTCCGAGAGCTGTTGCTCGTCACACGGGAAGCCGAGGATGGAGTCTGCCTTTGACAAGAACGCCTGCGTTACGCGCTGTCGCGAAGGATGACGCAGCAGCAGCAGCACGGGTGTCGAGTCGGATAGTTCCTTGATGCGGCGGCACCATTCGAAGCGTCGCTCTTCCGTGGTCGGGACCTCGAGTACGACGATCTCATTGCGATGAGCCGCAGGATTGGGAATCTCGCCGGGGCCGTGACGATGCAGGTCGAGACCAATGCGTCGACAACTGCGGCGCAAGGTGCGGAATGCATCGCCTTGCACGAGGTAGGCCGCGAGCGTGCCCCGAATCGGTGCCGCAGGAATGCTCGCCAGCAGTTCGTCGTCGAGCCGTTGCGTGCTCGACAGCGCGGGCGTCGGTGCGGGCGCGTCCGCCACTGATGGCGGTTCGATAGGCCCCTTGTTCCACTGTTCTGCGACTTCACGCGTGATCGCGAGGAAGCCTTTCGACTCCGGATACTCGCCGACCTTCATGCGGAAGGAATAGGTGACGAGTTCCTTGTCGCCCAGTGAGTTCGTCTTGAGGCTGCCTGGCGCGATGACCTCGTGGTCATGCATGCGCACATCAACCTCGTGGATCGCGCGGCGCAGCACGTTACTGAACCCCGAGTAGAGCACGTTGCCGAGTTCGCTGAACGTCGCTGTCTCTTCGCCCTCTTCGAGCGTGTCGTTGTAGCGGCGCGCGTTGACGACCTCTTCGGGTGTCATCATC
Organism: Epimenia babai; assembly: GCA_011762755.2. Classification (NCBI taxonomy): domain Eukaryota; kingdom Metazoa; phylum Mollusca; class Solenogastres; order Cavibelonia; family Epimeniidae; genus Epimenia; species Epimenia babai. The sequence goes on along the minus strand of WURV02150243.1, from coordinate 7,615 downwards.
AGCATGCCGGACATCGTGATCGCATCCACGAGTTCGAAGGCTGTCCACATCGACTCGCCTTCGAAGTTCTTGTCCATGACGCCGCGCGCGATCGCGACGTGCCGGTTCAACGAGCCGGGCAGGCCCTTGGGGTCACAGGTCGTTAGCCGTCCACGGCGGACTTTGATCTCACCGCCGACAAGTGAGCTGAGTGTCTCCGTGATGGAGTTGACCAGCGTCTCGAAGTGCTCGGTCAGCTGTCCGCCCGCACCCTTCTTTGTCGATGTCGCCGCCATTGCCGATGCAGGGGTTGCTCAGTCTTGAGCCTCGAAGTGCACGCCGATTTCGACGCGGTCGTCGTCGAGCGCCACTTGCACTTGTGCACGAAGGTGACTCGTGCCGCTGCAGTCGACGCTGGTGCGGCCGTGGAAGACGATGTTCGGGACCGACAGCTCCATCTGGTTGCCGTCGGCTTCCCATGCGTTCTTGAAGCTGGTGGCGAGCGCCCGCAACACTTCGCCGCACGCCGTCGCCACGCGCTCGTCGTCGTTGGCTTCGGTCAGTTGCACCTTCGCCGTCATCGTCTGCGCAAGATGATGAGATGTCCGCAGCACGAACGTGCCTGCGCGGGTGCCGGTGAAACCGAGCAGCGCGACGACCTCTTCCTGGAACGTCGAGTCCGCCTTGTCGACCGCCTCGATCGCGCTGGGCGTCATGAAGATCGTCGTTTCGAGGATCTCCCAGGTCGCCCTGTGTAGCGTGTCCGCCAGGTAGGGTTGCAAGTGCTCGTTTGCCATGGTCGCAGGTGTCATTGGCAGGGGAGTCGTTAGCGCTTCAACAGCGGGCCAATGACCTCGAGGATGTTTTCGGGAGTGAATGGCTTCTTCAGGTAACCCCTGGCGCCGCGGCTCCGCGCTTCGTTGACGACCTCTTCGCTGCCCTCCGTGGTGATCATCACGATTGGCGGTGGTGTCTCGAGCTTGGTGCAGACCTCCTTGACGAAGTCGAGCCCGTTCATATTGGGCATGTTCACGTCAGAAAGGATCAAGTCGAATGGGCCGTTGTTGATCGCAGCGAGGCCCTCTACTCCGTCTCCTGCTTCCTTGAATTCGGCGCTGGTGATTCCCGCTTGGCGGATCCCGCGCATGATGATCTTCCGCATGGTGGCGGAGTCATCGACGATGAGGAAGTTCTTCGTCATTGGCTATATCTCTCCTGCGGCCGGGCCGCAGTGGGACATCGGCCGACGTGCGCCCCCAAGTTCAGTACTTATCCCAACGTGCGTCATGGCGCGTTGGCACCGACACCTCGTGGCGCGAGGCTCAGGCCTCGGTGTCTTGGGCGCGGTCGAGCTGCGCCTTCAGACGCGCCATCACGTTGCTGTGGATCTGGCAGACACGCGATTCGGTCAGCTCCATGATCTCGCCGATCTCACGCATGGTGAGGCCTTCGTAGTAGTACATCAGGATGATCAGCCGCTCCTTCTTGGTGAGGCTGCTGGTGATCATCTCGAGTGCGTCGCTCTGCTGGATCTTGTCAACCGGGTTGACCGAGCGACGGTCCGCGAGGATCTCGACCTTCTCGAGTTCCTTGTCGTCGTCGCCATCATCCCACTTCTCCGACAGCGAGAAGATGGGCTTCGCGTTGGCTTCGGCCTGATGCGCCTGCAGCTCTTCGAGCGAGATCTCCAGCTCCTTGGCGATCTCGGCCTGGTTGGGCGAGCGGCCGAGCTGGCCTTCCAATTGGCGAATGGCGCGCTCGAGGCGGTGGGCCTTGAGGCGCACCAGGCGCGGCACCCAGTCCTGCGAGCGCAGCTCGTCGAGAATCGAACCGCGGATACGCGTCGTGCAGTAGGTCTTGAACTTGATACCGCGCGACAGGTCGAAGCCGTTGATCGCGTCCATCAGACCGAACGTGCCGGCCGAGCTCAGGTCGTCGACGTCGATCGACTTCGGCAGCGTTTGCAGCACGCGTTCGGCAATCGAACGAACGAGCGGCATGTGGTGCTCGATGAGCGTGTTGCGCAGGTTCTCGTCACGCGTGCGCTTGTAGGTCTTCCAGATGACCTCGAGCTCGGCGTCGGTCATCGCCGGCATGCCGGGTGTTGGAATCGTCGCAGGGGCAGCGGCCTTGGCCTTGGTAGGCGTCTTGCGGGCGGCGGCGGCGCGCGCCGAAGGCTTGGCGCGGGAGGTGGTCGTGCGGCTCGTGGTACGACGGGACGAGCGGACGGCAACAGAGGACTTGGCCATGATCAGACTCCAGACTTTCGCGGACGTAGGGAAGGGACAGTCACAACTCGCAGCGAGGGCTGCGGGTCGTCAGTTCGGCTCCGAACGCATCGAGTAACTCGCTGCGCCTGCTTTCCCTGCGTCATCACTGGCGTCGCCTTGCGGCGTGACCGGTGCTGGAATCGTGAGCTGGTTGACGGTGCTGGAGTCGGCGCTGTCTGTTGCGTGCGCCGGATGAGTTTTGCCGTCTACCAATCCTCGCTTCATCTCGGGAACCAGGCTGCCCTGGTCGGACCGGGTACGGCCGAAGGCCCTATGGCTTTGCGTCGTCGACTTTCGTCGACTTTGCCTTTTCGAGAAGCGTCTTGGTGGGAGCCGAGAACACCAAAGAACAAGATCCGGAAGCCGGATCGGGGGATGACAAGTATCGGCAGGTTGCCGAAGAGAGTTGAGCACGGCCTTGGGAAAATCTTGAGGAGATTCCGCAAGCTGCTGTGGTGACACGGGTTGCGTGCCGCCAATTTTCGATCTTGAGCTGTGTGGAGGTCCCGAGGTCCGGTGCGCTCCTAGAACTGGATCAGCGACTCGACCCGGTGTGGGGCCAGTTTCTTGCCACCGCCGAGGAACGTCAGGTCGATCACCACGGCGCAGGCGGCAACGACTCCACCGCAGGCTTCGACCAGCTGGCACGCCGCGCCCATTGTGCCGCCAGTCGCCAGCAGGTCGTCGACCAGCAGGACTCGTTCGCCTTCTTGCACGGCGTCCTGGTGGATCTCGACGGCATCGGTGCCGTATTCGAGCACGTACTCGATGCGGTTGGTCTTCCACGGCAGCTTGCCGGGTTTGCGCACGGGTACGAATCCGACGCCCAACTGCAGCGCCAGGGGTACCCCGAACAGGAAGCCGCGCGACTCGATCGCAGCGACCCGGTCGACCTTGCCGACGTCCAGTGCGGCGAGTCCGTCGATTGCCGCCTGCATGGCCTCCGGGGAGGCCAGCATCGGCGTGATGTCCTTGAACAGGATGCCCGGCTTCGGGAAGTCGGGCACGTCGCGCAGGAACGAAGCGAGATCCATGGCGGGGATCGTGCCCGAGTCGCTCGCCCGAGGCGAGGTCGGGCAAGCAAAAGGGCGCGTTTTGCGCCGGCAAGTCGGTGCGGCGCTCGGTCTGCCGTTCGAAGTCTACGGCCGGCGGGAAGCGGCTCCCTGGCGCTTGCGATCCGCGCCGGACACGAACACCGCGCCCGGCAGGCTGCCGAGATCCGGCGCGTCGTTGATTCCAACGGTCGCCTTGCTGGCGTGGGCGAGCTCCTTGGCGGTTGTCGGCGCCGGCGTGGGCTTGCTCGGTTTCGCGGCTCGGGCGGAACCGGCCTTCGTCGGCTGCTTGGCGGGAGTGGGCGGCTGCGTCGAAGGGCGACGACCCTCGATGGATCGTGGCGTGCGGCGCGCAGGGCGAGCCTGGCTCGCTGACTTTGTGGCGGCCGTCCCTGGCGCAAACGCGGCCGTGCGGTTGTCGACGACCGGTGGCTTGAAGCGTTCGAGTGCCGCTGGCTTCTTCGGCATGCGACGTTGCGAAGCAGCCGACTGTGGGCGCCGATTCGTCAGCGCCTTTTCGCCGGTGCCACGCACCATCTGCTCGCGGTTCTTGGTGAGATAGCCGAGCTGTTCGCGGCGCGTGTCCATCCACGAACCAAGCAGTCGTGACGTGGCAAACACCGGCAGAACGCACAGTGGCCCGACGAGTGCGATCTGCACCCAGACGGGGCTGCCCATGGTCAACAACGCGACGCCGGCGGCGGGGCCGAATGACAGCGAGGTGACCGTGGCGATCGTCACATAGCCCGTGCCGCATGCCCTCGCGGCACGCAGTAGCACCGATGGCGCGAGCGCGCGCATGTCGCCGCGCAGTTGCCGCAGCGAAAACGCGAGCGGCGCAAAGAACGCGCCGACGGCGATCATCGCGATCGTCCCCGGTAGCGGCGCGCCGGCGAAGAGCAGCCCGGCAGGCACTCCGAAGAACGCCACCGTGACGAGCAGACCATCGGCCGCGAATCGACGCGCGTCGCGAATCAATTGGCGCAGCTCGGGCAGGTTGGGCACGTCGCCTTCGCCGTTGGCGCTGGCGGTCAGGATGCGATGACCCATGGCGGCAACGACGGCGAGTACGGACAACCCAGGCAGCGCTGCGATCGCCGCGAGCAGCAACGGGGAGCCTCCCGCCGTCAAGAACCCACCGACGCCGACGACCAACGGAAACGCGAGCATGGTCGTCAGGACCAGCCACGGCATCTGCTGGTGAAGCAGGTATTGCGCGGCGTCGAGCAGGTGCTCACCGACTGATGGGGCGGCGGCTTCCTGCTCGTTGGCCTGAGCAGCGGGTCCGGCATTGCTGGCTGCCGGCGCCGCGCGATGATCGCGGCGGCGCGATGGGCCGTCTAACGGCGCAGCAGGAGATGGCGACTCGGCGGCTTCCTGGGGCGCTTCGCGACGAGCGCTGCCAAAGTGCTGGGTGAGGACCTGTTCCACCACTGCGCGGGCATTCGCGTTGCGAATGCGCTTCATGCAACGGAAGGCCTCAGATCGATGATTCAGGGTCGCGCAGACCTTTGCCAGATCGACGAGCACGTCGTCCGAGTCGATGCCCTTTTCGAGGGCACGATGAAGCGTGGCGTAGCGATGTTGTGGTGTGCCACCGTATGGCGTGGCATGACTTTCGAATTTCACTGAAGGCTCCTTGTACCTGACGAATGACAGGACACTGCGGCAAGTCGTCGATCGACAAGGTGAGACCGTTGCTTGACCGGTGGCGTCTCGCAGCGAGACCAGAGTGAAGCCCGTGGACGCGAACGGCCGATAGCAGCGACTCCTACTGGCTGCGACCGAGGATGGATGGTGCGGATCGAATCGTTGTTGCGTGTTGCATTGGTCACCAGCTTGACCGCCGCGGTTGTCGCGCAGACCACCGTGCCCGCTCCGTTACTCGGCGTGGAGGGCGGCGGCGGCACGGGGATCCCGTTCGGTAGCAGCCTCGCGTGTCGCTACCAGTGCATCTATGACGCGGGCACGTTGCCTTGGAGTGGTCCGCGGGTGATCACGGGTGTGAGCGTTCGGCCGGACTTCAACAATGGCGATGCGACACCGGCCAAAGGGTTCCTCGTGGTCTCGGTGTTGGTCTCGACGACCAGCAGGACGGCGGCAACGGCGAGCACGGTCTTCGCGGAGAACTACGGCAGCGATGCGACGTGGGTGATCGAAGATCGCATCGTGCAGTTGCCGGCGCAGCCGATGATCGCGGCCGGCAGTGGCCCGCGACCTGCGAACATCGACTTCACCTTCGATGTGCCGTGGGCGTACGGCCTCACCCCCGTGACGGTTGGGCAACCTGTAGCCGACGGTCTGGTGGTTGAGGTCTGGATCAAGGAGCAGCCGAACGGCATCTACCGCATCGACAACTACGGCAGTTGCACGTCGACGCTCGGCGCGTTCGGGTCGATTGGTCCCGCTTGCTCTTTCGGCGGCAATCAGGTCGAGCTGACCAGTGGCGAGACGATGCTCGCCGGCAGCAGCTATTCCTGGCAGGTCAGCCAGGCGCCGCCGAATGTGCCGTTCTTCTTGCTGATGGACCTGACGGACCAAGGCGAACTGTTCGATGTGCCCGGCTGGACGCTGCCGTACCCGATGTTTGACCCGAGCGATCCGACGCAGCCGTCGGACGCACTGCAGTTGTTCGGGCAGTCCGCGCCTGACTGCTACTTCAACGTCGACTTGGCGTTCTTGGTGGCCGGAACCACCGACAGCAACGGCCAGGCCGTCGTTACGTCGGTTCTGCCCGCGGAATCGGAACTCGTCGATGCGACGTTCTATTCGCAGGCCTTGGTCTACGCGCCGACCTCAAATCCGCTGCGATGGATCACATCGGCCGGCCACAGCTCGACCGTATGCGGCCCGTTGGGCGTCGCCCGGATCGTCCAGTTCTATGACGGGGCGGGCTTGCCGGCGCCTCCTCCACCTGCCACCGGCAGCGTCTCTTTGGGTGTCGGTATGGTCTTGGACGTCTACTGAGCGAATCGTGCCCTTGCCCTGATGGGGGACGAGGCCGACACTGCTCGCCCCAATGAAGGTCCTTCTCTGTCGTCCGCGCGGGTTCTGCGCCGGTGTTGAGCGCGCGATCGAGACGGTCGAACGCGCCATCAGCAAGTTTGGTCGCCCGGTCTACGTGCGCCATGAGATCGTTCACAACAAGGTTGTCGTCCAGGACCTGGAGAACAAGGGGGCGGTGTTCGTCGAGGATCTGAGCACGGTGCCGACGGGCAGCCATGTGATCTTCAGCGCGCACGGGGTGGCGCCGGCGGTGTTCGACGCCGCGGACGAATACCAGCTACATGCGATCGACGCGACCTGTCCGCTGGTGACCAAAGTGCATGTCGAGGCTCGGCGGTTTGCGGCGCGCGACTTCACGATCTTGCTGATCGGACACGCCGATCACGTCGAGGTCGAGGGCGTCGTCGGCGAAGCTCCAGAACGCACCATCGTGGTCGCGTCGACCGAGGAAGCCGAGCGAGTTGAGGTCCCGGATCCGACGAAGATCGGTGTGCTGACGCAGACCACGCTGAGTGTCGACGAGGCGATGCAGGTGATGGCCGTGTTGAAGCGTCGCTTCCCGGAACTCACCACCCCACGCAAGGAAGACATCTGCTACGCCACGACGAACCGGCAGATGGCGGTCAAGCAACTGCAGGGCAAGGTCGATCTGTGGCTCGTCATCGGCGATCCGATGAGCAGCATCAGCAACCGACTCCGTGAACTTGGCGCCGATTCGG
>WURV02150242.1:22141-36969 GCA_011762755.2 Epimenia babai | reverse complement strand
AATACGAAAATACAAAGGTAACACCTTGTTGACTAACTATATAAGGATTAACACAAGCTTTCGTATATCAAGTATATACAGGTGCAGTATACTTGATATACGAAAGCTTGCGTTAATCCTTATATAGTTAGTCAACAAGGTGTTACCTCTGTATTTTCGTATTTACGACATGGCTAGGACGGCAACCCACACCTCTATGTTTGCTAACGTCGTTGACAGTGTCGGTCCCAGTAGCCGCAGCAGTAGCGATGAACAACGACGAAAACGATACTGACGATAAAGATACTTTATCTCTTGTTGTTCAATAATGACAAAATCACGACACTTTAAGATATTATTACCACATCCAAAAGAACGCAGCATGAGACAATGCATCGGTCATTTTGAACTCATTAATAATGACGACCTTAGCACGTGACAGCTAATGACAACCGGATTTCTGAAGACAAAAGATCGTGCTCATGTGGCAGAGCGGTCCCTATCTACGTCAACTAGTCTTGTCTTTTTGTACAAATGGTTAAGACCATAAGACCGGCGAACTGTTTCATCATGCCTAGTCAATCCCCACTTTGCTGCTAACATGCGGAAACTTGTCTCAAAGCCAGCGACTCCGAGAGAGACATCTTGGAAGAGCAAGGATATCGCCAACTTATGTGTACTTTGCCAGAGTATTTGTTTGTGAATGTTAATTTTATATTATTTTCAGACATACACTTGCAAATAAGTATATCTACTATACAGTGTGAACTCGTTTAACGATTCCGTTGATCGGTTTTATTGACGTAATTAGAAGAACATAGCTTATTTGGATAGTTTTATTGACATTCTCTACGATCTACTAAAACGAAATTCGGAATTGCTTGAACGTCATACAGATATTCTTTTACGAGCATTCAAAAGTAGAATGTATAATTTGAATATCTCGGTGGTTGTGTCGTCAGTAATTTTTAAAACGGATGCAATTAAAACGTCAATAAATGGCTTAAAGTGTGTATTTTTGAAGTTGGCCGCCAAGAGAGAAGTGACGAGGCGGTGGAGACGTCCAAAGACGTCATTATGTTATTTGTTTGCTGCTGGTGCTTTGATAGCAGTGGACAAGTCGAAATTCTGGTCGGTCCGAAAGGTTAAAGGCGTAACACGCATCGCTTCATCCAATCAACCCTGTAATCTACGTGGCCGGCGATATTTACGTGTACGTCGTATTCCTGCTTTATGCAAATCGAATCGAATCTATAAGAGAGCAGCTAGACGACAAGACCGACTGGATTTTAACTACCTCGTGAAACTGGCATATATTGATGTCATTACGTCCGAGCTTGTTCCAAATTTACAGATATTAAACAATATCTTCGGCTTCTGATTCGAGTACGCTTGGAAAAAATTCTTACAATGTGATCGCCTGTACCTAGCCTGTAGTGTAGAGAGAAGTCACACTGTCTTCTTCCGTGTGTTGTCAGTACGCTTAGATGAACAACCGGTTAGAGCCGTTCGTTCTTTACCAATACGGTTAGGTCACTGATAGGAAGTAGCCGTCAGTTTGTTAGCAGGACGCTGAGAACTGTGTCTCTTTACAGTACTAATGGATTGACGATAGACTGTAGCCTTCTATTCGTTAGAGACGAGAACGGCCAAATAAACACTGACTGCGGCCGTCTGTTACCAATACAATTATGTAAACCGCAGACTCCGTTCGTTACCAGTACGGTTAGACTGCGGTCGTCCGTTTGTTACCAATACGTTTATGTAAACCGTAGACTGACCGTCTGTTCGTTACCTGTACGGTTAGACAGCGGTCGTCCGTTTGTTACCAATACGTTTATGTGAACCGTAGACCGACCGTCCGTTCGTTACCACTACGGTTAGACTGCGGTCGTCCGTTTGTTACCAATCCGTTTATGTAAAGCGTAGACTGACCGTCCGTTCGTTACCAGTACGGTTAGACAGTGACGGAGAACCCCGTCAGGTCAGGTGGTCCATACACCGCCGATATGTCTCACGGCGCGACCGATAAATGCCATTAGTCAGATATGTTACGGGCGGTTAGTCGCGTCGACTTGGTGTCATAGATTTAGTGGGCAGTGATTAATCGTCTCATCACAGTGATTTTCATAAATTTTAGGATCAGGATTAACCTCAGGATATATCAAGCCTCTACCAATTTTAACGTCGGGTTTGATTCAGCGATGAAGAATTAATGACGTGCTGAGGATTGGACAGAAATGCTCAGGAAAAAACCGTATACATCTGATGGGACCGGAACCCACGACCGCCAGAGAAGCGACCTGGTGCTCTACCAACTGAGCTCCAGGGGCATGCCTTCTGTCCAGTTATCCTGTCCTATCAACAGTTTAGGTTTCGCACTGTACATTTCTCTCCTGCTATGCAAAGAACCACATTGGCTACCCCATCTACATCGCGCTCAGGATTATCAAGAATGAGCCAAACGGCGGGAGATTTTGGACTCGCGACCTTCCGGTTTCGAATCTCAATTTTCTGGTTCCCCTTCATATTTTTTCATCTATGAAGTCATCGTAAATCTATTACTCTGATACAGTAATCCACGACGCATTCCGTCGGTATAAACCATGGCGAACACTTCTTACGACACGACAGCGCACTGAATGATTGACGCTTGCTAATCAATCAACAATTGCCTCGCGCCCGATTAATGGCCGGTTAAGTGTCCATGAGACCAAACAGCTTACTTACCAGCGATACGAACGAATACTATCTCACATTGCTTGTGATTGCGATTTTTTCTATTTTATGAAAAATTGGATACTAAATACTCGATATCATTAGAGTTTAGAACGTCCGTCAAACGTCGAGATCGAGGAATTACGAATTTCAATTTATCACCGGCTATAAGCGATCCTCCATTTGGTCCAATCTCGTTATGTATAGTGTAATTTCAACACCTATATTGGTCCCGCTTGGTCTAATAGCTGTTTTTAGGTTTTCAAACTGAAATCCCTGTTAGGTATCATCCTGTTTCGTTAGGTACCGTACGGCACATCGATAATCCAGTATAATGGTGTGGTTATGTCCCTTTTGTGATTAGGGAACATACCTGCGTATGACCATGACCATTGTGCTGGACAAATTATGACTATAAATCAAATACATCCATATGCAGTCAAAATATACAAGCTCTCTCAAAGCAGTACATCATCGGGGTATGGCGTATGTTATGTTTTAAAAACACAGCAGATTATTAAAAGACTGTTGAAAAACTTCAGACATAGAGGTGTATGTTGCCGTGTTAGCCATGTCGTAAATACGAAAATACAAGGTAACACCTTGATAACTAACTATATAAGGATTAACACAAGCTCTGGTATATCAAGTATACTTGATGCAATGCACCTGATGATGTATACTTGATATACGATAGCTTGTGTTAATCCTTATATAGTTAGTCAACAAGGTGTTACCTTTGTATTTTCGGAAAAAACTTCTGAGGGAGGGGTCCATTCTTCAGGTGGGTATATATATTTTCTGTAGGTAAAATGTGACTCACTCCATTACATCTACTTAAGCGGGTATGATCTATACACTGTGAACGGTAAGTGATCATGATTACTATTTTATGCGAGATTTCTAACGTGGTAACACATAAAAGATGATATTAATCGGGATAACCAATACGGTTCTCTGAGAGGATGGAAATAAATAGAGCAAAAATGCGCAGAAATGTCCCATCGGAATAATAGATTTTTTCTGTGCGTATAAAAGATGAGTGACCAGCCATAAGTCAAATTACTTCACGCTTAGTATACGCTTGGAAGAACTGAAAAGTGACTATAAAAAGAACGCGATCGGGCTAGAATTTTTTTGCTCCACCCTCCACGAAAAAAATGAGCAGCGCCTAGATATTGAGAAAGTTGCTCCCGAATTGGCATATTTTTACTTTCCAAGGGTATAAAGAAGACAGTACTGTCAATTCGATTGAATATTATAACGATTAAACAAGTGACATGCCATTTTCGTTTTTACTGACCATTTACCGATGAAAATTCAAAAATCCGCATATATTAATAATAATAATCATAAAGCTTTATTTACAGTGCCGAAATATCCCTTGGTCGATAATGACAAGATGATGTCGACGATACTCTACAATGCTACTAGCTGGAAACATAAACTCATGGAGTATTATATTCAACTCGTTAGAACAGCGCACTGTCCGGCAGACAGCCTTTCTCGTGAACTCTAGCTAATTATAACGGGTATTCCGCTGATATCACGGTTAAAAACGCACCTTTTCCCAACAGATTTGTAACTATATGCAAGGTACATTATTCTCCATCATTGCATTTTATTCAATTTTCTGTCTCTCGCGCGATTTAAGTGCATTTTCTATATTTGAACTGTTTTACAAGTTGTTTCGCACTCTCGCGATACAACAGGTCTTGGACACGGGTTTCCGGGGTTGATCTGTCTTGTAAACACGCTAGACTAATGACTTGGCAATTTGACGCGAGGCCAATTGCATAAAGCGCGCGTACTCTATACACACGTAAGCTCATGGAAGCCTGAATTTGGGAACCGTCTACATGTTATCATTGTGTCACATTCGTTCAACCTCGTGGACAAGACATCCACGTGTCTTTGCACTATCGTTCTTACGTCTCGCTCGCGGCACTAACAGACAGGTGGGCCTTCTACTCGAGGTGCTCAGACACCAATGCTAAGGAACCTCCAGGTCTGATATCCATCATAGATCGCACCTATTGAACAAACAGCAAACAGACGTGGTTTTCTTTCGGTTCACGCCTATGTATTTATTGTGATATTGCATAGGTACAAGGTTATCGATTTGTATATATCTGTTGTGCCGCTCGCTTTCACATGTACAGAACCTGGCGTCTAGACGGTCACATCTTCATAATTACCCGAGAAATTACCGATAATATCGGCAGAATGCTGTGCTTACAGCAGATTAATGCCCCGATGTCTCTGGTCCGATTATGAAGATGAAACAATACTCCCTGACGCTCTCTACACGCCCGTGCAGCGTTTACGTTTTTTTTTTTGCACTCACTATATAATAATAAACATACTCATCGACGCCAAAGGCCTCTAAATCTTCCTTATACCACTGTTAGAAGCAGTTTGGAGCAAACAATAATTAACACTGACAGCTTACCAGTCGAGATCGGCAGCGGCAACGGCATCATAAAACCCACCACCATCACCACTACCACCAGCACCAGCACAACGCAATCTTTGTGACTAGAGCGATATATGTGATGAATTTGATTACTTATTGATCTGTCCTTAGTTCGCCATAGATCGTCACTGATTTTGAATCCGTATTTTCACCTAAGGCCGTACTTGCGGAATTATTTGATTCTATTGGCCAAAGACTAAAAGAGATATGAATATTATATCAACTCATGATGAAATTCTCCGCAAATATACAAATTCAACGAGTTAGAGCAAAAAATACCAATGAAGGATTACATTGATTATACTTAATGTGTGAAATCTAATGGGCACTTTTGTACTATATTCATAAGAAATTACAATAATAATGTGCATTGTGTTAGAATTAAAATAGCAGGAAAGCAGTTTCAGTAATAGCGTATATTCAGAAGAATTCTCATGTGATGGCTAAAAACAAACGTGTAAACAGAGTTAAAGCCCTTGGATTCGCGGCTGTCGAGTAAAGTGACACCAAGTCGGAGAAAAAAATTTTAACATAATTATGCTAAGAATCAAAAAGTTTTATTGGTCGATCATGTTGTCTAAAATACGATTGTTAAAATATGCTATATAAAATGTGTGTTAATTGTTATGATAATTATTAAATTTTGTATACACTAATAATAGAGTTTATTAAATGAAATTGAAATTGACAATAGACTGAGCGATGTTTGGAAAGTAGTGTTCAAACGGTTTTCGTGATTTTTTGTGATTTCCTATGATTATTTATTACTCTGCCGTTCATTTATCATTTTAATGTGTTTTGTGTCTGTTTTTAAGGCATATGTGATATCAAATGTATTTTTAAGGGAAACACTAAATATTTCAAGGCCTGTACGGATAAAAATATTCAACAATTTTCTCTATAGGGTTTTCCCGAAATATGAAACGTGGCAAGATGGACTTTAACTGAACTGTAACTGAAAGGAGACCAATCACACCAAGCCCGTTTCCAGGGAATAATTTTACTTAGTTCTATAATAATTGTTAGAGCTATTCTTCCATCGAATATACTGTTAACACGAAAATATGCGAATAGTCGGTGAAAGAAATTCATTCTTATATAAAGATTGCAAATAATTAACACTCCGTCTGATTAATTAACAACCTAGAGTTATTATGGATGAAACATCGATAATAACTGGTTTCATAATAGGGAACATTTACAACGAATAACCCTCTAAACTAGGGGATTTACGATCTACGGCGATTCCTGTCTTCCTTATTGATAGTCTTTTGGCGTGTCTTGAGAGAATTGTAGAAACTTCCCAAAAAATGACATAATCAAACGAACTGCAATGGTTAAATGTTAGTTAGTATGTTGTATGTATTTAAATCAATTCGTTTGTCATTGGTTGGTAACGCGTGAAAGTCTATTACGTCGCCCCGAACAGGATCATGCGCGAGAAAATTAATCGCTCAGCAATTTGTTTTCTAAACGTTATGGATCAGAATTTGTTAGTATAAGGCTGCAGTGATGTCAGTTTCAGTGCTGGGAATTGTGAAGCTGATAATGTACTCTACCTGCAATATGTGGACTACACGGTTCTATTGCGTCCGCGAGCAGCAGCATCTGTAGCAGTTTCAACCGTCTCATAGTTCGCTGCGACACGCTCAGAAATAAAAATCAATTCAAAGAAAAGTAATATATATATAATATATAGTTTTACGGACAAAATCTTAAAATCATTTAGAATACACCTTTCAGTATAAACGTAAAAAGTTGTAGCAAAGCTTTGAAATACAAGAACCGATTTATATCCGCTAGTCCAAAAACAGATAAAGGTAATTCGGCAATTTTTGCACTACTCGTGAACGGTCTGATTTTGCTTTGTTGAATGAAATAGTTTTATATCTGCTAATATTATAATAAAGAATGGGAATTGTGGTGTTTCGCAAAAAATAACGTTATTGATATTTCTTAAATACATATTTGGCCATAAACGTCGACCGCAAGTTGTACTGCCATCAATTGGGTAGGAACATATCCGGTATAAAATAATCGCCAAATACGGTCTCAATGGTTTCAATGTAATGTCTGAAGGGCGAAGAGCGAACATGTTTACGTAAGTGTCTACCTCATGTCACTGGATATACCGCAGACAAAGGGTCTTCTCAGTAGGCGGCGTCTATCCACTATCTATTTCAGTGAGACGACAAAAGCGATATTTGACTCAAGAAAGGATTCAAGCAATTACTCGAGGACGACAACGTAAGACAGAGGCGACTCTTGATTTTTGTGATGTTAAAGGGGCTAGCCCAATGTGGTTCTCTGAATGGTTGGAAAGAAATGCACGGAAAAACCTATACCTCTAAAGGGACTCGAACCCACGACCCCAAGATAACCGGTCTAGTGCTTTTTCTGTTTTTTTTTGTGCAAGGCTACCCCCTTTAACATCACGTTAATATAGAAAACACCGCAAAAATCAGCCAATCACTTTACAGTCCATTATGCTTGTACAGATATCTGTGTATATTGCTGGCATGATATACGGAATTAAAATATCAGTGGTTCTTAAAAACGGTGTCAAATACCTAAATGCGCAGAAAAAGGCTTGCACCTGTAGCTCAGTTGGTAGAACACCAGACCGGTTATCTGGGGGGTCGTGGGTTCGTGTCCCATCAAAGGCATAAGTTTTTTGTGCATTTCTTCCGAACTAGACAGATAGACAGACGGATAAATAGATAGATATATGGATAGGTAGGTGTATAGGTGTGTAGGTAGGCAGGCAGTTGGGTACGTAGGTAGGTAGGTAGGCATCGGGCGGACCGATGGATGAATGGATGAATAGATAGATAGACAAATGGACAGGCAGATAGACAGATAGATAAATGGATAGATAGATGGATAGATAAAAGAATGGATAGATGGATGGATGGATAGGTAGGTAGGTAGATAGGTAGGTAGGTAGATAGGTGGATAGGTAGATAAATAGAAATATAAATAGATAAAAAATAGATAGATGGATAGATGGATAGATAGATAGATAGATAGATAGATAGATCGATAGATAGATAAATAGATAGATAGATAGATAGATAGATAGATAGATAGATAGATAGATAAATAGATAGATAGATAAGTTGGTACTTAGATAGATAACGGATAGTTGGATAGATAGAAAGATAGATGACTGGATCGATGGATGAATGGGGGCATGGATGAATAGATGGATAGATAGCCAGGCAAGCAGATTGGCGGACCGACTGACACACTGCCAGACTGGTAGAACGATAGACTGACAGACTGGTAGAACGACAGACTGACAGACTGGTAGAACGACAGACTGACAGACTGCCATAAAGGTGGTAGAACGACAGACTGACAGACTGCCATAAAGGTGGTAGAACGACAGACTGACAGACTGGTAGAACGACAGACTGACAGACTGCCATAAAGGCGGTAGAACGACAGACTGAAAGACGGACACACTGTTTTTTTATTGGTTGACAGTCAGACAGATAGATCGGTGGTCGTGGTGGTGGTGATGGTGGTTGTTATGGTGGTACGAGCGCACACTTTTCTGTTACTGCTTTGGCGTAAGCTCGGCTTTTTCAATTTACTTTTCGATACAATAAACGCAAAATTAAGCATAAGCATATGTGACTACGACATTACGGACGTATTGTATTAGGAAATACGAACTCACATTGACAGTCGTTTCCACCACCTGTAAAATGTTCATGTATTTTATTAAATGGTAACACAACAGAGTCTCTAGAGACATCTGCATACCGTAAACCTACAGACCGCTTAACCTACCTTAACCGTTCCAGCCACCACCCCGAACACACCAACAAGTCCATAGTATACAGCCAGGCTTGACGGTACAACCGCATCTGCTCCAATAATGAAGATCTACCTTATTATATTTCTCATCTCAAGAAAGCCTGCCTCAATCTCGGATACCAGGATAAAATGGTACAAACACATATTGATCGAGCCCTCAAGACACCCAGGAAGAACCTCTTACACTATAAAGCCAAAGACTCCACACACCAGAGAATACCCCTTGTCGTCACATACAACCCACTACTAAAACCTCTCCAAAAGATCATCGAAAAATTACAACCTATACTCGAATCAGACGCTACACTACAAGAATTCATCCCAGAACAACCATTCATCGCCAGCAAACAACCTGCCAACCTCAAGCAGATACCTGTTACGAGGAAACTGACGCATAACGCCCACGAAGGAACCCAACTATGTAATGGTTCTGGATATGCCACGTGTCCAACCATCAACAATTCCACCGCAATCACAGGACCCAACGGATTCACACACAACATACAGGGAAACTACAACTGCCGCACCAAGAATTCTATATACGCCATAACATGTACTAAATGTCCAGACGCAGTCTACATTGGACAAACAGCCTACAAAAAAATGAATAATCACCGAAAAGACATCAGAGACAAAAACCTATTCACACCCATAAGTGAACACTTTTCCAAGACCTGACCACGCAACTGTCGACAACTTCCAAGTCATCATTGTCAAATCACGGAATTACAAAAGTAAACCGGACAGAGACATTAATGATCACCAAATTAGACCGTGTTGATAAGGGTCTCAATGAGGATTTAGGATTCCTAGCCCATTACCGCCATTAGCCGTCTAGTGTTTCATACTCACATTTACACTATATATAGCTAAATTTACACAGATGTTTCATCATATTCTAACATTCGAAAGCTTGTGATCTACCGGTATATCTCCGCAGTGAGCCATAGAGGTGTTACCGCTTAATTTGCATATATTTTTGACTCACACTGCTACCACAATGAGTTCTATCCATCCATCTATCTATCGCTATCTATCTATCTATCTGGCTGCCTGCATGTATGTCTGTCTATCTATCTATCATGATAATCCCTTAAGGATTGGGATGTCCATTAGGATCGCTGTGAATTAGTGGTTTCGATTTAGTGAGTCTGTTCCCAGGTTATAATTACTGGCCGCTATATACTTATACTATAAGTTATAGTGTAAGTTTAGTAAACCACGTCCTGTCAGTGCGGTCGATCGGTGTTAAAGAGTTGTCAATGGCGTTCCATTGTTTGATTCTAAGAGGTACAAAACTTATATCGTACAGGGTTTACTTGAGGTCCTATGATCCTATCTCAATAAACTTGTTTCGCTGGTGTCGTGTAGCTAAGTCACAAGTGTGAATTTAGTTAACTAAAATCAATCACAATATTATTTATGTAGTATAAAATGTGGTTTTATAAGAAAGATCATAGTCACCGAGTCAGTCACACGCCTAGCGAGGTTAACAACTTAAGACGCAGATTGTTTCAACACTTCCTTGTTGACAATGACACTATAACTTTTATTATAAGTCAAGTGTATTATTGTATCATATGACAGTCCGCTAAGATACAGTAGTGCTTGAGTGACAGCCTGACAGGTTGGTAGTACCTTGACCTTTCACGAATTTGAGTTTGTTCAAAGCGGGATTCGCGGTTGTTTGGCGTACAGTCGCTAACTCGCAAAATTCATCATATTACGCATTAATATTCTAACCGCTGTTCTTTTTCTTATATCGCCCTATTCGTTAACCCATGAGTAATAGTTGAAGGCAGTCTTTCTCGTTTTAATTACCCCTCGGTTGAAGGTAAGATTAAGATGCCGCACGTTGGCAAAAAGTAGAGCGCAAAATTCAGGCCGTCAACAATGCGTCATGGCATACATATAAGTTATAACTATAAGAAAATGTCATTAACAGATGTCAGATTTAAATGATATAATTAATTTGTAAATAAATGTAATTACGGAAGTTTTTGTGATTTAATCGAAATTAGCTATTAATTAATCGTTAATTCTCCAAAAGGAGCATAGTTGATGAGGATCTGTCTATATTTAGGTGTATTCAGTATTCTTTCAATTTTCACGTAATCTACACCATCTCTTGATATGCAACTCCATACTATAACTGAACCTCCACCATGCTTAACTGCATACTTAAGGCTGCAGACATGAATCATCGAACCTTTCACCTGGGCGATGTCTCGCATACTGT
The DNA here is from genome assembly GCA_011762755.2 of Epimenia babai. Classification (NCBI taxonomy): domain Eukaryota; kingdom Metazoa; phylum Mollusca; class Solenogastres; order Cavibelonia; family Epimeniidae; genus Epimenia; species Epimenia babai. The sequence continues at coordinate 25,732 of WURV02150242.1, read as the reverse complement.
CTCAAGTTTGTACCAAAGATTTCGAATTTTGACTCGTCATTCCACAATACTTTCCGCCACTGATCTACAGTCCATCACTCAACTTTTCCAGAATGATGGAATTTCTTTGTAACATTAGGATTGCATCGGTATGTTTTTTTAGCTGCAACTTGTCCATGGATACCGCTAATGGCCAGACTCCTACGGATCGTGGATGCGTAAACTTTCGTACCAGTTGTTGCCTCAAGTTCACTCACCAAATTTGTAACTTTTGTCGTATATTTCTTAATGTCACTTTAAGGTGATGTAATCATTTTTTGGACAGTTTTTTGGGCCTACCACACCTTTCCTTATCTTCACTCATTCCAGTTTCTTTATCTTTCTTAATAAAATTTTGTATGCCATATCTGGAGTATCCAGTTCAGAAATCTATTTCTCTCTGTGATAGCGCCTGTTGATTCAGCAACACTATATCTGTCTAACTGGTTTATCTTGGCCATTAAGAACTGATTTTACAAAAACGACATAAAATGCAAGTGAAAATGTGACTACTATATAGAGAACATAAAGACATGTATTATGGCTATTATTCAAGAGTGCTGGGTGTATTTAGTCAGCAGTGACATAAGATTTATACAGACAATATAATATTGAATAATTGTAAAAAAGACACAAATATTCATAATCTTCCAAATTTTGTGGGTGGCCCAAGACTTTTACGCAGTACTGTATATTGTCTGCATGATAGGAAGCATGAAAATTGCTAATAAAAACTATCTTTATTTTATCTCATTCCAAGACATTAGGGTTGTAGAAAAACATCACATCCACAATTTCAGATGAAACTAAGCATGCTTGTGCAGTTATAGAGGTCAGCAACTATCCAAGTACATCTACAAAGACTTTCTTATGATGAGGAAAATTTGAACTTGGGGAACAATGCCTTCTGACGATAAAAAAACCCGGCGTCGTTCGAGCTTTGCATCTCACAGAGTCAGCACAATCAGTGAAACACCAGCTGATGCTGGACATGGTAGCGTATGTTAGAATAACATTTGTAGTTTTAGATTGAAATTAATACTTTTCTGGTATATCAATGATAATAAATTAAAATGGCAAAGTTTTGAATAATCCTTTCTTATATATAACATTATATTAATTTTATATTGTATAATGAATTGTCAAGACAGAAGCTGGAACTGTCCAGTCCGAAGATAAAAGATAAAATTCAATCAAAATATTATCCACACTGACTCAACTAAATTTAATTTTGTCCATGTAATGTAGTTCTATAGTTACATCCACATTTCTTGTATAAACATTAATCATTAGCATACACATTATACATTGTACAATGTATGATTTGTTAGAATGTACCAATGAACCCATCAGCAATGAAGATGAAACAACCAAAGCGGAATGTGCGCCAAGGTTAATATCTTACTCCCAATATCTTTAGGTACACACAAATAGCAAGCATGAATTTTCGAATTTTATGTCTTGATTAGCTCATTTGCCCAAGCCGTCACTGATCAAGGATCTATGGGACATGATTGGTCATTATGTGCACTATGTTCATAGTGTGTTTACAGTGTGACATTATAACAGAGGCCTATATCATTTAGTCCCTATACCCACCCTATAAAAGTTTTTGTTTTTGTACTTGTGAGCCTTTGACAAAAATAGTCTTGAATATTTATACTTTTTTATTTTAAATAAGGTGAAATACTTTTATATATTTGCATGGAGTAAAGTGATTTGAATTAAGTTATAAGTGTTATATTAATTCCATATAACCACTGCATCATGTTATGATTAGGGTGTCATGATGCTTGATAATTACCATATTCATTGTTTCTGTACTTCATTCTTGTCTCGATAGTTGATTAAATACGTCAATCCTTTATTTAGATGTTACACATCTCCGCAGACTGTTGAAAAATCCACAAAATGTGCTGTTGGAAGATGCCAGTGTCCATTATAACAACCATTTACAGAGGTAGGCATTGTAGTGTCTGGAATACAGGGGAAATACACCTAGTATCAGTCTCTCAATAATTTTGACTACATTAATTCACAATGTGAATAATTGCTCTTTAGTTGTAAGCAAATCTATCGGAAATTAGCAAAATATCGATCTTAAGTGATAACTTATACCATTTCTCCCTAGTTCCATTAATATTCATTGTCTGTCTAAATTATACTCAGTATGGCTATTTTTTATTGACAAGCTCCTGCCTGTGTCACATGGGTAAGGTTGTTAGGCAGTGTCTGGTATAAATTGGGGTGTGTTGGAATATGTACTGATGTCAGTGTTGAGATGATGCTTGCTCTACATGCTGGCACATAACTTAGCATAATCTCCAGACGAGACTCCCCAACAGTTGTAAATATATAATCGAATTATTTTATGTTTTCGGCAATGCGAGAAATGAATTTTCCGGTTCCCAATCCGGCATTCTCTGGGGCGGGGCTCAGGTCACGGGCGAATACATAAGGGTGGAGTTACTGGCGTAATATTTGAAAAATGGAGGGGCTATGTTTTGACACATAAAGATATTGAACAGTAATTATAGATGGCATTCATGTCTAATATTTAATCTAAGTTTTTTATTATTATTTTATTTATTATTTATTTCATATTATTACTATATCATATCATTGTATCATGTATCATTTCCCTGTAACAGGTGTCTATTGTAAAATTTAACCACCTTGAAAATACATAATAATAAAAAATTTTAGACATCTATTCCAAAATGGCACGGAGTTTACATGTGTGCAATCCCAGACATTTAAATAAGGTGTGCCAGTCGCAAACATGACCCTCAATAGTAATATGTCCAGTGTTGTTAGTATATAGTGCTTTGTTACAAAGTAGGATAGTGGATACAGCTGTATCTACTATATTGTCGAAACGCTTTTCTAGTATGAACAGCATAGTTACATAATTTATTAGTTACATTAAATCAAATTTATTTAAAATTAATGATAATGCATTATCACGATCACAGTAGCGTGAAGCGAAAGTTTTATTCATAAATAATGGTGAAAGTTTTGAACATTTGGCACAAAAATACCCCATTTGGCGAATATTATTGTGCACAAATTTTTGGAGCCTGTGTGAACTCTGGATGGGACATAAAGCCACGACCTCCAGGTTCCAGAAATCCCATCAGAGTACTTGGTTTTTTTTCTGTGCATCTCTCTCCAGCTATTCGACTTAGAGGAACCACATTGGCTACCCCAATTACCATCCTGAGAGAGATGTCATTCTTATTGTCTAACAATATTTGCTATTATTACATCATTATTTATACCATCGTGGTACATCAGGCATAAAGTCTCATAATCACTAGCCATCATCACAAGGTTAGTAGGATCAATACTATGTTCCTGATGGTCTCTGAGGCCCAAGCTCTGTTTTTCAATTAAACGATGTATCCTTTTACCTGTGTAGAGTAAGTATTAGGAGAGTATATGTGTGTAGAGTAGATGTTAGTAGATGAATGTACAGTATATGTGAGGAGTAGTATGTAGAGTAGATGTTAGTAGATGAATGTACAGTATATGTGAGGAGTAGTATGTAGAGTAGATGTTAGTAGATGAATG
>WURV02150242.1:0-22041 GCA_011762755.2 Epimenia babai | reverse complement strand
TACAGTATATGTGAGGAGTAGTAGTATGTAGAGTAGATGTCTAGTCATACTCATGCCCCTTATACTGTGTACGATGTCTTGAAGATCTTAACTAACTATAGCATATACAAGCAGCTAGGTGACCAAGACTTTTGCTGGGTGTTGGCGTGTTTTGTAGTGATTTTTTTCTTTGTTGTGGCTGGAACCAATACCATTTTATCTCGTGAGTTTGTTGTTGCTCATACACCTATTTAGGTGCAGTGTTTGTGCAGTAAATGTAGCTCTATAAATATTAAATATACATGTCACACACTACTCATTGTCTTTTGTCACTATTAAAATGCAGACTGAGGGAGGAGAGTGAAGCCTGGGACTGTCTGCTTGCTGATTCTGAAAAGCAGCTCTTGTCATCGCAGTAAGGCAATCATATCTGATTAGAAGGACATTTTATATCAAACGAAACATATGCTCTGACATTTATATCTAATGATAAATATATCAGTAATTTATATCTATGGAAACGTACATCAGCATTTTTAGCTCGCCTGTGCTTATGCTCAGTGAGCTTTCTGATCGGAGTTTGTCCGTCGTCCGTCTGTCCATCCACCCATCTTATGTTAACACTTTCTTTAAAAAATCTCAAGAACCGCTCATCGCAGAGCTCTGCTATTTGGCAGATATTGTCGTTGACTTGGTCTCTTCTAGAATTGTCCATGGTATCGTCATTGCAGGTAGGGGAGGTAATTTCTCCCGTTGTATGTATTTTTTCTTAAAAAAATCTCAAAAAGCGGTTATTGCAGAGGTCTGCCATTTGGCAGATATTGCCCTAGGGATGGTCTCTTATAGATTTGTTCATGGTATTGTCATCGCAGCTAGGGGAAGTAACTTCTGCCGATGTTCATATTTTTTCTTAAAAAACCTTCTCAAGGACCACTTCGCGCAGAGGTCTGCTATTTTGCAGATATTTTTCTTGGGTTGGTCTCCTCTCCATTTGTTCATGGTATCGTCATCGCAGCTAGGGGAAGTAACTAGTACACTATCCGGATAGTATACTATCCGTCCTATCTAACTATTGGTGCTGTTTTTGCTATTTTTTGCCATTTTTGTTACTTTTTTGTTGCTTTTGTTATTTTCGTTATTTTTATTATTCCATTATTTTGTTATTTTTATTACTTTTGTTTTTATTATTTCAATCATTATTATCGTCGTAGCTGCCGTAACCGCTTTTCTTGGCACTACTGTTATCATTTTTGTTGACATCATTTTTGTTGTTATCGTTTTTGTTGTTATCGTTTTGGTTGTTTTTGTTTTGTAGTTTTCGCTTTTGTAGTTTTCGTTATATTTGTTTTAGTTGTTTGTGTCGCTGTTGTGTTTGTTGCTGTTTTTGTTGCTGTTTTTATTGTTATTATTCTTGTTTTTGTTGTTACTGTCGCTATTGTCGTTATGGTTGTTATTAGTGGTATTGTTATTAATGGAATTATTGTTATTAATGGTAGTAGTGGTATTACTGTTATTAGTGGTACTAGGGATACTACTGGTATACTCCTAGTATTATGGTTATTAATGATCATGGTTCTAGAGATACCTAGATGGTACCAGTGGTACTATTGGTACCAGAGGTGTTAGTACTAGTGGTACCAGTCATACCTGTACCACCAGTAGTGCCAATACTACCAGTAGTGCCAGTACCACCAGTAGTGCCCGTACCACCAGTAGTGCCTGTACCACCAGTAGTGCCTGTACCACCAGTAGTGCCTGTTCCACCAGTAGTGCCTGTACCACCAGTAGTGCCTGTTCCACCAGTAGTGCCTGTTCCACCAGTAGTGTCTGTACCACCAGTAGTGCCTGTACCACCAGTAGTGCCTGTACCACCAGTAGTGCCTGTACCACCAGTAGGTGTTTCGGACCGATATTGAGTGAGACGTGAGATATGATGGTGCAGTATTGTTTAAACATTTGATTGTCAAGAGCAGAACGTTAAAAACAATACGCTGTTGCACAGGCAGTCAGTGTATGGACCTTAAAATGGGTTTGATGTGTTCTCGCTGAGCTGTTTTAGAAAGAAGACGAGCACAGCAGTTTTGTAATTTTTGTCGTCTATTAATGTGAAATTTTGGTAAATTAATGTAAAGGGAATTACAATTGTCCAGTTTACTAGTGATGAAAGCGTGGATGAGAATTTCACATGAGGAATAATCCAGATATTTAGACCTTAAGAGAATATATCGAAGTTGAATATAGGAGAGCTGGATGGGTTTAGAAATTTGTTGTTGAAAACTAAATTGGTTATCAATAATGATGCCCAAATTTCTAACCGAGGAAGTAGGGATGATTTGAATATATATGGGAGTGATGGAGATATCCCGTGTTGTGTGATTGCCAAAAGTAGTACCTATACAACCAGGAGTGCCTGTCCCATTAGTATCACTATTACGATTACCACCACCACCATGACCACCACCCCTGTTATAATCATCATCTTTATTATTATTATTATTATTATTATAGGTTACAGTTTGAGCCATGTCTGCCTGAGAAGATGACGGATGAAATGCGCGAGTACCACCGAAGTCTGCTGGGCGATGTTCCCAACTACTCTGACATTATAGCAGAATCTCGCATGAAAGTGAACTGCGCGATCTTGAAGGTGCGATGATGCTCTGATTGTCTGGATACAATATCCTGTATATAAACGTATAGGAACATAACCTATTTTGTTTGAGAGCTACAATTGATTGCAGCAGATGAGTGCACTGTTTTTTCACTCAGTATTTTGCTCTGCGAATGTAATTTAGACACAACTGCTGGCATTGCGTTTTTGTAATTTTACAGTTCAAGCATGATTATTCACATTCTTAAAATGAATTGTTTCACTTGAAGATAAGGCTCAACTGCATTTTGTCAACATTTCAATTTGCCGTTCAATCTAAAGTGTTAATTAGGGTAATTTGTTTTAAATTAAAATGTATACTTTCCACAGTTATTGACAAAAAGTATATGAAAAGTCATTAAATGTTTCAAGTAAATTATCAAAGAATGCTTCCCTAATCAACACTTTAGATTGAACGACAGATTGAAATGTTGACAAAATGCAGTTGAGGCTTATCTCCAAGTGAAACAATTAATTTTAAGAATCTGAAAAGTCATGCTTGAACTGTAAAATTACAAAAACGCAATGCCAGCAGTTGTTTCTAAATTACATTCGCAAAGCAAAATACTGAGTGAAAACAACAGTGAACTCATCCGCTGCAATCAATTCTAGCTAGCAAACTTTCTTGCAGAGTTTTGTCATTTAGCAGACATTATTCTTGGTATGGTCTTATTCAGATTTACGTGAGGTGTATCATATTATCATGCATCATATTACATTTTTTGGGAAGGGGTGGGCTGTTATTTGTGATTTTTAAATCTTTAGTGTGTTGTTTATATTATAACGTTTTGCATCTTGTTTATTCACATTTTGCTTCAGTATGAGCAGATTGAACTAAAAATGGAGAATCTGCGCAAAATTCAAAGGAGACTGGAAAATGCTGTTCATTTGGCCACAGAAAACTTCTGTAAGTAAATGAATGTAACAGTTAATCCACAAATTCTAATAGAGCTGACGCTACACAATGGAAAGTATTATCTCATTCCATCAAATTTATAGTTTTGGCATACACTTCGTAACAATCCTCCATTTTTTATGGCATATGTGTATTGATGGTTTTTGGACTGACTCTGCGTACTGAATAGGAAACGCAAATGTAACATTTACGATGTAATGTAGCAGGCATACTACTGAAGGTTGCGTTACACATGTTAATGAGACAATAAAGCTTTATTAACAACGGAGAGCAGTTCGTGGACGGGTAGGAGCACCGGACTTGTAACCGAAAGGTCTCGGGTTCGAAACTTTCCACCGGTCGACTTTTCTGCAATGATCTTTAAGTCATTTATTCCCAATTGTTGGAGTAAACCCGTCTCCAATATGGGCATATGCTCGATGATCCTTGGCAGTTTGATATGTGAGTGCCGGAGGTATTGTATATGCGCTGAATAGCTGCCAAAAAATTTCATTGTAAACCGTCTGAGAGGCCTTATTGGTTGATAATTGCGGTCTATGAATTTTGTACTCTGCTGTTAACTATACCAGTTTGGTAGAAATTTTTTGAGGTAGAAAAAATACCACTTTCTGAAAAAAAAATTGGCCTGTATATCGGTGCACCGTGCACACGTTCAAATAAGCACATCTGTGTAAAGAATCGGAAGAAACGATTTGGTATTACTACTCTTTTCATACCACCTTTAGTCATTGTCTCTTGTCATGTTCACAGGTAAAGAACATCTGTCTGTACCAGAGACTCCGCGAACTCTTCTCTCTGCCAAAATTTACGGCCCTCCCCATCCGTGATCTAACAGTTAGGCCTTGCAGTGACTGACCACACACACTAAGCACTGCCTCTTTCCGTTGCCTAAGCATGAATATGGCTTTCATTAAAATCAAAAATGGGGAAACTGCGACCCGTTTTTTTGTAGCACTGTAGCACCTCGCTGCATGATTAATTTGATGTTAGAAGTGATGCTGAGGTCCAGTCGCTCCATTTACCATGTTAAAACCGCCATCAAATGTAGCATCAATGTATCCATCCATGTGACCCTATATTTCGACCAATAATAATTACCACTGAGAAAAAATGCTACAACCAAAAATTTCTCAGAGAAACCTCAATTTCAGTGTATTTTTGAATGCGACCCGTGGCTCTAAAGTCTCCCAGCCTACTGTAAGTCATGTTTCCTGGTGAATATTCCGATATTATTGTGGCGATTACTCATCCATAAAGGAAATGTAAACTCATCATGAGCTTTCAGTAGTTTATTACATGAAGTACATCATTGAGATATAACTGTGTCCTTGAGAAATTAGTGACCATACATGGTATAAATGGGGGTTACTGTAAGGTTTAATTGGTGTATGTTACAATACTGAGATTGTTGCAGTTTACCTGGCAAGAACGATACACAGGTTTTACTAGCCAGAAAAACTAGTCCTATAATTGTCCAGAGTGATACTGCTTCGAATATAAAAGATATAATTTGTCAGTAGTGTGAACACGCTTTTAATTATATTGGTTAGCAAGCCCCGTGCGACTATGACCCCCATCTCTGATTGGTTGATGGGCTTAGAACATGCATATTTAGGTCACCTGAACTGATGTTCATTGGCCTTTACTGATCGGACTTCGCCCATTGTCCATCTGTTCCTCCATCTGTACAATGTTTACTTTTTATTAAAATATATTGTTAAAACCGCTTGGGTTGGTCTTAACCATATGTGTTTGGGCTATCGTCATCCGTGCAATAGGAGGTAATTTCTGCCTATGTTGGTATTTTTAGCTCACCTGAGCTTATGCTTGGTGAGCTTTTGTGATTGGAGTTCATCGTCCATCCATCTGATGTTAAAATATTCTTCTCAAGAACCGCTTATCACAGATGTCTGCTATTTGGCAAATATTGTCCCTGAGTTGGCCCTCTCTAGATTTGAACATCATTGTCATGGCAGTTAGGGGAGGTAACCTGTGTCGATGTTTGAAGTCCTTTTCTCAGGAACCCGTCATCGTAGATGTCTGCCATTTTGCAGATATTGTCCTTGGGCTAGTATCATTCAGATGTGTTCAATAACTTGTCGTGGGAGCAAGGTGGGGTATTTTCTATTGACTTATTTGAAAATCTTTATTTCCATGTCCACTCAATGAAAAGGTCTACGGTATATATGTGTAGGTCTCATTTAGATTTGTTTACGGCATCTCTATTCAAGCAATAAGAGGTGATTTAAGCCAAAGTTTATCCACAAATCTGTATTTTCTTATTTTAGTATCTTAATGGTATATTCAGGTCTCTTTGGCCTCTTGTTTTTGATATCAGGCAGTCTCTTTGTTGTCTTGTTATCGATATGCCCTCCTTGGCCTCTTGTTTTGCCTCTTTTTTTTTCAGGGAAACATCCTGAGGCCTCTTTGGCCTTTTGTTACTTAAAAATCTCAAAAACCGCTTGGCCTAAAGCTCTGTAATTTAGCAGATATGATCGTTGGGTTGGTGGTATTCAGATTTGTTTGGGGTATCTTCAGAGATGCAATGGGAGCTAATTTCTGCTGATGTTAGTATTTTTACTTGAAAAATTTCCGTCTGGCAAAAAACTTTGCTATTAGACAGATCCAGATATTGTCTTTGCGTTGGTCTTATTCAGATTTGTTCGGAAAATCGTCTTCTGGGCAATGGGAGGTAATTTCCTGGGATGTTTCTAATTATGCCTGAGGAATCGTGTCATATGTCTTGTTATAAATATTGTGCATAACGTCCAGCGCTGCATCTTGACCTCGGATATTACACATTTTTACTAATTTTTTTCCATTTGAGTAAATAACATTGATAATCACAGTTGAAAAAATATGTTACATGTACAACAGTGTGGTGTAACACAGTAGGCATCATTTCAGTGTAAAGCACGAAAGCAAAGCTCCAGGAGACATTCAACTCTGCTAGCATCAACTTGATACACAGTCTAGTTTGTCTCATGCAAGACTCTCACAAATGTACAATACAGTAGTAGGATATTTGTTGCTCTATCAGAAAAATTAAAATTGAAAGAGTACTCACAGTATGAGATTCCTGGAGAGGAATGTAATTTCACTTGCCAAAAGTACAAGTTTATAAGCAAATCTCTACCTGATGGATTATACCATTAGCGATTCTTATCATATAACTTAAAATTTTGAACTTAGTTTTTGTATGGAGTCTGATTAGCAGACATGAATGATTGATAAATTGGATCAACAATTTTTATGCTATAACTGGACACATTCAGTAAGTATACTTTCATGATGCTATTTAGGAATTGTATCTAAATTGTAATTGTAACTGAAATTAGCCAATCTTGTTGACACAGCTACTGAAATTGTATAATTGAATTCATACGTCTATATGTCTGCTCTGAATGATGAGCAATGATGTTAAATAATCATCCAAACTCCACTATGAATGATGCTGGTGTGCTATTTGTGATTACGATTTTATTCTTACAACTACTATTGATGCGCTATTATTCACTCTATAGAATCTTATCTACTAGAAATGATAGTAATTGATTAATTACCTTCAAAGTTCTCAAAAAATTGCTCTACCTTTACATAATAGATTTTTATCTAGGCCAGGCCTGGCCACCTGGCTGCTCGTGGCATGTCTTATTCGGCCCGTGATTTTACGAGTATTTATTGAGCATTGTTGACATCATGATGAATGTTTGTATTGCGTCTTGCGTCGTGCCACTGCGCTCGTTGAGGCGTTTATCAGAAACTGAGGTAAAGAGATCAGTGAACAATGTGTACTTAACAGTCGTGGACTCGCGGATGTATCTTCTGTTGTCTCAAGTCAACTCAGGCATTTCAAGCACAAGGATAGCAGTTATATAACACACCCTTATGTTAACGCGCATTGAAACTGTAGTTTTTACTTTGAATGTTATAATGAGTGGAGTGTAATAATAACAAACAAGTTTTTTCAGTGTGAGCGTTTTATTCTGTCAAGTTAATGGGGTAGCCATTGTGGCTCTCCGAATAAATGGAGAAATGCACAGAAAAATCTTATATTTCCGATGGAATGTTTTCTGTGCATTTCCCTCCATTTATTAACTTATTACGGTTCACACATGTCAGTTAGCCGTGTTTGCTTGTGAAATATGTTCAATAGCAAGTATCAACGTTCAATTGTACTTAAATTTAATCTCTAGATAAATAGAATCCATTACAACTTTGATTTTTGATGGCCCAAAAGTAAGTTATGGAAATTTCCAAAGTTTATCATCAGAAAAGCACATTTGCAAAAATGTGGCCACTCTCCTGTCCACGTTAAATACTGAGCTTAGATTGCGTGGATGTGCTTTACTAATCTAAACACACTAATCTCGCATATGTAGTGAAGATGGAATGTCCTGAGTTAGATGAATACGCTGACTATTTCTATATGTCTGGCAAATTCTGAGTTTGCAACTACCCATTCAATATGGTGTTTTATCACTAACTTTAGAAAAAATCCAGGTGGTAATGAAATATAATTTAAAGAACATATAACAGTTGGCAGTGAGGCTGTATATCTTTTCCGTGAATGACAAAGCTATTTGATTGGCCAACAAAATGAGGGAGGGCATGCCGACAGATTTTTATACCACGTGGGTCGTGTCGGCGAGAATTCTCATGTTGGTGAAGTGAAGGCATCCTAACTGAGATAATGCAGATGGAGTGTTTACTGAGGCCCAATAAACATACCTAAGTCTAATAAAATGTATATGCAATCGCTTCTTCATCCGCATAAACATGCTGTCAGAACATCACTTCCACTTTTCTATGTATGTTGTATTTGTAAGCAATTTCGAGACGGGACCAATTCTTTCAATTGAAGGTATGTTTCCTGGCCATGGGCACAGAGGCTGTTACTTTCACTTTTCACAAGTGATCCGACATGGTGTAACAAGTTCGATTTTGAACCGTATTCCATGTGTTTCTAGTTAATCATAACTATAAATTTGCAAAGTGTCTTTGATAGCCATGTGTTAAAAGGGCACTATAAATCAATAAAATTTGGTTTCATTTCATTTCACAAAGTTTCAGAAATGGGATATGTGGCGGCGCGCACAAGAAAAAGAGTTTAAAGTACCACTGAAAATGTTGATAGGGCTAGGACTGGTACCAAGAGAGAATGAAAATCTTTCCGTGTGTTAATTGATGGTAATGCCTGATGGTCCCCAAGACCCAAAAATTCCTCGTACCTATTATTCGTATAAGCCAATAAATCGTTATATATCATTACATAAGACCATCTTTTCTGTTTTATCAACCTACCCCTAAATAAACAGTCCATCCTAAGTAGAGTCAATGCATGGCTCATTGCTGTCTCGTGACAGGCGAACACGCGTCTGGCTGTGATTGGCAACAGAAGAACCAGAGCAAGCGACGCTTGGCACATCCATCAAAGTGGCAGCCAATGGGCTTGAGGGATCAAACGGGTATAAAATTGGATTAAACTGGCGAAGATCAATGTGGCGGTTCTGTCCCAACCTATATAGCCGCGAGCCAGCAGTGAGCGTGTCTTTTGTTCAGCATGCATGGGTCAATTTGCAAGGTGAAGGTTGGAATTACTAGGTATAAAAGTAAATTCACTGATTAGGTAATACGTATATAAATCAATTAGCAAATATACTATACATGTCTGTCTTAGGAATAATGGTATTACCTAAACCAGCAAGCTCACATTAGACTAAATGGACTTGTACTGATTAAACGTAATGACACTGGTGGATGGATACATGCGTAGACATAACACCACTGCAACTGCACTGTTTCCCATTAATGTTTGCTCTGTGGATAAGCAAGCATAAAACTAAATCCAAATATGTCGGATTAATATGTAAAAATTGTACTGCCTTGTACTAAATTTCATGTTGTCCAATAAAATCATACATCACAAATGGAGGGGCAGTAATATTCATTTATAAATAACAAAGAGGTTAAGTCAAGTGGCTTGGTGTGACGTACGGGATCAGACAATAGATATATTATGCAGCTTGCTGAGATGTATGGATAGGCCCCCGGAATAGGGACTTTGTGCAATGTATGAATAACCCAGCCTATAACCGGTATAAACCGAAAACCGATACACTATATGGCTTTATGTAACGCATGGATAAGGCAACCAAAATAATACTGGCATTATTGCAAACTTTTAGTGTTCCCCCATGCACCGCCATTATTTTAAAAAGGAATTTGTACTAAACATATTTAATGCCCACTCCTCAACCCTCAATCCACCGCATTTCTGCATCTAACATCAAATAAGAGTAATACACTCTGAGTCGTCTTATAAAAAATAATACATTTAAATTCCTTCATGATTCGAGAATTGACATGTCACACAGTTGCAGACACATTTCGTTGTCTTCTAAACTTGGTTTTTGATCTCTTTAGTCTTATTTTGATTTGTTCTTCCGATTTTTCTGAAATCATAAGGAAGAATTATGATCAATCAACTGGGAAGCAGTTAATATTTACCTTCCCTATAACCATTAACAATATTCGATAAAAGTAATTTTTTTTATATAATTGCACACTGTTTATTATCGCGCTATAAATTTTGCATAGGCAATTTTGTAATTTGAAATCCTATACATTCTCTGTCTCTAATAACTGTCAAATAATGTATATATTTATAAGTGCGTTTGTACAGCAAATTGATCGAAACATTTTTTTAAAAGTCAAACGCTCTTTTCATTATTTATTAGAATGTTTAACATATAGACATACTGAGTTAGTTGGGCCAATCCAACTTTTGGTTGTTAGTGTGTGGCATTCACAGAAAGCGTGATGTGCCATTCTAGTATCTTAAGTGAAGCACTGATATTTAAATTTAAAAGTAGGAAAAAATAATGGTCCAATTTAACCAGAATTTGGCAATATGTAGTAGTTTGTAACTGATATTAGTACATTAAAAATTATATGTTTTGAGATATACAGAAATGAGAGTAATGATACTACTAGTATTAAGCAAAGAAAGGGCTTGCTGAATCAGATGGCTGATATAGGATGAGTGAAGCCCTTTCAATAATGTACATGAATATTTTAAACATCAAACCGATGTTAGCGGTGTTTTACAGCTTCTTTAGTGTGTGTCTATTGTTTCCCACATAATTCTACTTTTAAATAGGTATACTTTATTCTATTCTGGATTTCGTCAATATAGTAGATATAAAGGTTTCTGAATTGTACGAGGAGTCATCCTTGGGCAATGGTGTGGACAAAATGAAATTTCTACCCACCAGTTAGTCATTTTTGTATATTGGCAAAGTATGTCTTCCAGAAAAATATCTTGCCTCGCAGAATTTAGCATGTGATAAATGGAGCAATAGAGGAACACTCACTGAGTAGATCATTGTAACGTTTGAGACGCCTGTGTTCATCTGGCAGCCATGTCTTTGGGTTGCTGAATAACCTGAAACATTTATGATCAAATAATATAATAGCATTCTGTACCTTTCCTACTCAACTACACAACGTAACATTCATGTAGACAATTCTACAGTAGATCATATCTCAATAAAGTGGATTCGTGATTAGTTTATTACAGAACAGGTATAGGCTAATCACTGTTTTTGTGATGTAAAGTGTGTTTTGTAGCTCAGTTTATCAGCGCTATCTCATCAAATGTTTTCCTTGAATAATCTCACACCCTACATTTCTACTTGATACATACGAGTACATATAAGTGAAGTGTTGCGATGATAATAATAAACTAATGGTAACATCATAAAGGCTAACATAAGTTCATTGAAACAGAACCTTTCACGTTGAGACATTCGATGTATCAGGTGAATGGATAAAGAAGTGGGAAACTGCAAGCGCCGTTAAATCAAATGATGGATGAATAAGCAGACGGGTAAAATCATTCATAAAGTGCATAGCAAGGTAAATATAGTTGTAAAGGGTTAGGTAACAAATAGGCTGATAATGAAGGTAATCATTGTATGGGCCATTTTTAGCCCTTTACATAGCTAGTAGTCTATGTGGTTAACGTAATATATGTCTGGGCAGACAGTTAGCCGTGATTCATTCACGTCACTGGTTCCAAATGACTCCAAACAGGACAATACACTGTGATAATAATTATAATTGCACTACAAGAGATAAGTGATTAATAAAATGCGCCCTTATGGATACAGCTAATCGATGGCCTGGACGGGTATACAGTATTAGTTTTTATTATACGATTTCCTGCGTGCCACTAGTAATTTGTGCTGTATATTAGATAGAGTATTATATATACTATATGGTACTCACCCACTGTTGCAGTCTCTGGGTAAGTCACTACCAAGTTTGAAATGGGTGGTAGAGCCATCAGGTGGTAGTAGTGCCCTGTGCCCATTGTACAAATTCTTATATTATCATTAGTGTTTTTTAAATACAATCAACAATACTATACTTGCAACAAATCATTCAAGTTGTATAATAAATACACTGCCCTACATTCTCACCAATCTCCATAAATTCCTCTCCCCATGGGACTTTCAAATGTGTGTACAGTAGCGTATGATGCATATTTACAATGTGGTAACTATCAACTGTATACATAACGTACACATATGCCATTAATCTCTAAAACTGTCAAGCCTCGCCCCAATGGGCCCTGGATTAATGCAACTGTGAAGAAGCAGCAGATGGAATGTCTGTCTGCAAGCCGAGCGAAAAAAACAAATAATGAAATATGAACAATGAATGAATCAAGAGTTACACTAGACTGATAATATAATGGTAAAGAAAAAACTATATACGGTATACACAAGTTTGGGAAAAGTGAAATCTAGAAGATTCTGGATCACATAGTAATGGCGAAAAATATAATTCGCATAATGTGTAAGAGTTGATAGGTATGGAACGCAAACTATTGCTGTGGAATGTTAAAGCTATGCATAAGCATGAGTGAAGAGAAGAGTCTTGAGTTTTGATTTGAAGATATTGAGCGTGGGAGATAATTTGATGTCAGGAGGGAAAGAGTTGAATAGTTGAGCAGAGTTATAGGTGAAGGTGCGCCAAGTGGACGCATTTACAGGTAGATTTGGGGACAACAAGAGTGAGTGTAGTTGATTGTCTCGTGCTTTTGGCAAGTGTGCGAGCGATAAGATCGCTAAGATAGGGGCGGTGGAGGTAAGGCATTTGTAGGTGAGAATGAGAGTCTTGAACTGTATGCGCTGTACTACAGGAAGCCAATGGAGGGACATAAGGGTAGTAGTGATATGTTTAGAGCGATGCGTATGAGTGAGAAGACGAGCTACACAGTTTTGGAGCTTCTGGAGTCATTTAACGTCACATATAGGAAAGTTAGTCAGTAAGGTGTTGCAGTTGTCGATTTGGGATGAAATAAAAGCATGAACTAGGGTGTGGCATAGTGTGGAGTTGAGATATTTTGACACGGAGGAAATATTTTTCAGACTATAGTAGCCAGATTTTATAACATTGTTGAGGTGGGGTCTAAATGTAAACAGGCAGTCCAATGTGACACCAAGCTTACGGGCAGTAGTGGTAGTAGGAGTAATGGTTGTGTGTCATTGAAGGAGATGGAAATTGGCGGTGGTGTGCACCGAAAAGGTGAATTAATGAAGAGAAGTTCTGTCTTTAGGGGTTGAGCTTCAATTTATTTTCAACATCCATCGGGAGATGTCCTGGATGCAGGTTGATATTTGGGTGAGCTTTCTTGAGAGGTCTGTAGAGTTGTCTGGGTTCACGGGTAACCAAAGTTGGGTGTCATCAGCATAGAAGTTGTAATTCATACCATGTTGCTCGATAATGTCACTGAGGGGGGGTGGTTTAGGTGGAGAAGAGGAGAGGACCAAGAACGCTGCCTTGAGGTTGAAAGCTTTAACAATGAAGGAACTGTTTTGTGGGTAAAAAGTTATCCATGAAAGAGCAGTTTGTCTGATACTGAAGCGTGTTTCAAGACGAGAAAGTAAAGTTTCATGGTCAATGATGTCGAAAGCTGCAATTAGGTCAAGAATAACTAGTATGACTCGAAGAATCAGCGGATGCTGTCAGAAATGTGGGGAAGGGAGGTTTCTATGCTATGTTTATTCTGTAAGCAACTGAAATTCCGACAAAAGAGAGTTGGCATTGAGATGCTGCAGTATTTAGAGGCAGGTGGCTCTTTCAATAATTTTGGAGAAGGGAAGATCTGAGACAGGTTGGGAGCTGCTGAGGGTGTTGGGATTGGGGTTGAGCTTCTTTATGAGTGAATTAATTAGAGCAGTTTTCATAGATTTGGGAAAACATCAGGTAGAAAAAGAGAGGTTGGTGAGGGAGACGAGAACAGAAATAAGCGTATCAATCGACTCTTTCATGAGGTATTTTGGAAGAGGGTCCCTTGAGGACGTTTTAATGGGATGATCTTTCAAGATTTCGCAGATGCTGTCAGCAGTCATGGGGGAGAATTCAGTAAACAAAGCAGATGCTTCCGAGACTACTTCTGGAGCAGTGGTAAGGCTGTAGTAAGCGGATTCATCGAGGCATTCATGTATTGCGGCAATTTTAGTGTTGAAGTGGCAAATCTATCGGGAAGAGTTTCAGGTGGTAAATTTGTTGGCAGGATTACTGAGCTATCTTTGCTGGAAGTGAGACTGCTGAGAGTTTTAAACAGCTGTCATTGCGAAGAAGAAGCACTTACAATTTGATTGGTGATGCTAACACCAGCTAACATTATCAGCTAACATAGAGTGGGTAATGTAGCATTCAGCATCGCTGCAATACCACATGTTCAGGACCAATGATTGACAAAAAACGACCAACTGTCAAAGTGATATGTCAGCTTATAACTTTATATAAAACATCCAAAGGCAATAGTTACCATTCTAAGTTGCCATATTATCAGCTTGGCATGGCTGGCACTGTACATGGTAAGAGAGTGATAATTTTTATATGTTGTCAACTTAAATAAGGTGGATATTTGTTTTTTGACATCGTACAGCAGTAAATAAATAGGATTATTAAAGTGACTAAACTGTAGAAAGTATGAAGTTATTACTGGTCAGCTACAGGCATGGGCATTTTAGGTTGTCGTATTGGGATTAAAAGTGATAAAATTATCTTGAGTGAAAGATCTGAACTAGATGTTTACCTCTTGAGTGTATGCAGATCAAGGTCAATGCCTTTCTGCTCCAGGTGCTCATGTATGTTACGGCATTCACGGATGCCTTTAGTGTCATCCTCAGTATCTTTTTCCTAGGGGAACATATCTTCAACATAATTTTGTAATGCATCAAACATGACAAAAGTTGAACTATACTTCAATTATAATAAGATACAAAAAACTTGTTTAAATTTTGCCCTTAGGCAATAACATGAATGTATGAACTTCATTTCTCAAAATAAAACATATAATACATATTTACACATATGTGGTATATAATTTTAAATAAATAAAAACCATTACAATAAAAATTGAAAAAAAAAGGAAAACTAAGGGCCAAAGAGCCCTCCAGACACTCAGATATTAAAATAAGAACCCAAACAGGCCTCAAGACACTTCTGGAACATTAAAGCTGTTAGAAAATTCAAGTTTGTACAGAAAATTTTATAAAGTAAAATCACAAACATTGGCAGGAATTACCTCCCCTTGTCCTCAAGATGATATGCTTGACTTATCTAAGAGACCAACCCAAGGATAATATCTGCTAAATTGGAGAGTTCTGTGAGAAGTGGTTCTTGAGAAGATATTTTTAAGTTAAAATACAAACATCGCCAGGAGTTACTTCCCCTTGGTCCGATGACGATCAGCTTAAGAAATCTAGAAAAGACCAACGATAGGAGAAAATCTGCCCAATGGCAAAGCTCTACAATAAATGGTTCTTGAGAAGAATTTTTAAGAAAATGTTAATATCGGACGGACGGACGATGGGTGAAGCCCAATCAGAAGAGAATAAGCTCCAGTGCTCTAATGAAAAATAAAAAATCAATCCCTAACACTATAGTTATAGACTTAAGATATTATTACAGGCAGTAGGATATGTTAAACAATTGTTATCTAAGAACTTTACTCTTAGATAATCTGCAGATATCATGAGAATAAATCAAAGAGTTATTATATTTTTGTTTAAAGAAATTCAAAGTGGGACTCATTTTAATACTCACATTAATATTATTCCAAAGTTTAACACCAGAGTTAGATATGCACAATTGCTCTCAAGTTAGTTCCCCTATCTTACCTTAAAGTTGCATTTAACCTTATCTCATCATAATTATTTTAAGTTTCTTTATCAAAATTTCATGGTCTGTCGTATGAAATGCCATTTTTACATCAACAGATAGCCCTATAGTATATTCAGAATTACCAATTAAACATTCAACATGTCTCGGTATTTGAAAAGTTTGTCGCAATGTTGTGCCTAACTATAGCAGGATGAAATAAAAATAAAAATAAAAAATACCCCTGAAAAATCTTTTAAAATAACCTAGAATGGTTCATAAATAACAACAGCGAAATCATGAATTGAGGTCATGTGTGAAATATGTAATCACACAGCAATAAGTTGGCCCTTCTATCTGTTACTTGTTGAAGTAAATCTGTCATCTGAAGGTTATAGGCAAGGGCCCAGCCTCTGAATTTTTCTGTATTCACTCAGTTGTTAATCATGAACTAATATGGATACCTGATAGTTACCTATATACAATGCGTTCTTTCACTAACCTGCTTTATGGTTGTGAGACACTGAAATTCTTCTTGATTTGTTGACCTAAATGCACGAGGTGCGGAATGCGGTCGACCTGTATATACATTTCAATTGTTAATAATAATACGACATTATGATACTACCTCTCCAGTATCGCACTATCTCCTTGTATACCAGGCTTGCTTGAAAAATGGCTAATGATGGCCAAAACAATGATTTGTTCGATTTTGAACCGTATTCCTTGTGTTTCTAGTTAATCATAGCAACCATTTGTAGAGTGTCTTTGATAGCCATGTGTTAAAAGGGCACTATAAATCAATAAAATTCATTTCATTCAATCACAGGCTACTGATACATACACATGCATATACACCGCGTTTCAAAAAAACATCCATTCCCTATTTTAGTGATAATTTGGCCAAATCTCAACCGATTTTCATAATTTAAAGTTTACAATGTCGCAAAATCTTGTATCTATACAATGCAATATATGTATTATGTGTACTACATCATCGATGACGTCACAGAGGCATCAGCAATCATGACGGTGAGTCAATCACATCAATCATTGTGTCTTTTGTGACACCTCCTGGCAAGATGGTTTTAAATGCAGTAGACTGTGTAATAATCCGATATCTTCGAGTGAACAAACATTATGGAGCTACCCGTATTATGAAAGAGCTGCCTGCGAAGAATTGGACTCTAAGTGGAGTGAAAGCACACACACAAACGCAACTACATTGTGAAAGTTACTTTTTCGTTGAAGCTGTGCACTCTTATTTGGAGGAGCATATATTTGAGCAATATGATGAAATGATGTTCCAGTTGGCTGTGTTGCTTCTTTAACTTTTTTCTTCCCAATGCCAGTGTTATTCATTTGCTTTGTCTGAACTCCTGTCTGAGTTCTCGTTGCGGATTTCGGATTGGCTTTTTCTCGTGTTGTTGAAGATTTCTTGTTTGTTTTCTCTATCAGAGGCTTCCCATTCTGAAAATATCAATTCAGTATCTTTTAGTATAGCATCTCTGTATACACACACCATGAAACATGCTCTGAAAACACGCTCACTGTTGTGCAACAAGAGAAAAAGATGAATTGTATCTATGTTATATCCAATGATGCTTTTGGTATGACATTTATTGTCAGTTACCAAGTAAGGTGAAGCAAGGTAATACATTATACTTATAGAGTCAGTTTTCATCAAATGCAAACCCATTTTTTACTGCGCTTACCAAGTGATCCTAAAAGAAAAGACCATGAGGGTAGTGGTGTTAGTCCGAAGAACAGTAACTTAACAACACTGTTTTATTTGTTGGCGCCGGTGGTGTAGTGGTTAGAAGGGCTGCCTTTCATGTGATAGATTGCGAGTTCGAACCACCATAAACCAGGGATTTTTTTTCGCGCTTTCCACAATAGAAAATGAGTAAGATTTTTATGCTTTAATATTGAAAAAGATTTGTCGTGGAAAGGTATATAATAAAAATATCTTAGGGATGTAACAGGGTAATGTTGTACGTGTGACTGACATTTAATTATAAAGTAGCACCAAAACCTGGCCTTTACCTTTACCTTTTTTATTTCATGACCTTTCAAATAAAAATATTCTTTATGAAGTGGCATAGGGTAAGCTAACATCTCATAATATATACACCCTACTGAACAGTCAAAGTGAAAACGGACTGAATGCACTACGGTATTTACAATACATCAGAATGACCTGCGATTATACCATTGTAATACGCAGTAGTGAATGGTGACTTGATAAATACTAAATGTTACGATAAGCTGTGACAAGGGCTAAATTAAAAAGACTGGGTAACAATGAATAAATGATACAATTATGTGATGCTCTAATCACAAAAGTGGGCAAAAAGTCTCTATTTCATTCTGATTGAACATAATCAAATTTGCTGATGAGGCTTTGTTCCTCTGTTTCTCAGTTGAGTCACTAGTTGCTGGTAAGCTTTTTGACTACAGTTCTGTGACGTTTGCTGAGTGAGTGTTTGAGCTGCTGTTTGAAGTGGAGGCTGATTGGCTCGTTCATGTTACTGGTCAGGATATTGTGCTTGTGACCATTGAGGGGTTGTTTCAGTGTTTGGCTAGTCTCACCGATTTAGACTGTGGATGGACACATGTTGCATGTAATGGCATTCTACAACATCGAAAGTGAAGCACATGTGATGTGTACCATTAGGCACTTTTTCTGCTCTGTGGAGTTGGCTTGGTACGAGTTGTTTCAGGTTGGGTGTTTATATGCAATGATAGGTGATCGATTGCTGCTGCTGACTCATGAGGTATTGGCTGAAGGGCTCGGATGATTCGATGAAGGTGACTCGCTCCATTGTCTACAGCCAGGCGCTCACATACCAATTTGATGTATTGTAATTACTGCATTCAGTCCGTTTTCATTGTTCTTACTGTTCCGTTAGACCTATATATTATGCGATGTAAGCTTACCTCTCACCACTCACTAAAGTCATATGCACGTAATCTTGGTGTAACATTTGATCCGAATCTACCTCTTGAGCAACATATAGTAAATGTATGTGTGTAGGGCGTTTCTTGCACCTGCGCTACATACGTCGCATTGGCCCCTACATCACACAGTCTGCTGCTGCTACTGTTGTTCAATCTTTAGTTACATCAAAGCTAGATTACTGCAATAGCTTATTCATTGGATGTCCATCTGTTATAATTGACTGTTTGTGTCCTGTACAGAATGCTACATGTCAAGTTGTAATGAGAAAAGGTAAATTCTGTCTGATTACTTCTTCATTAATGCAGTCTTCATTGGCTTCACATTCATTTCGGAATTGAGTTCAAAGTTCTCCTTTTTGTATCTCTTGGTCTTCACAATCTCGGACCTGGTTTTATTGATAATCTCTTATCATTCTATGTTCCAACACGCCGTTTGCGGTCATGTAACACGCACATAGCTGTCGTCAACACATGTCGTCTTATATCATCTGATAAACGCTCTTTTTCTAGTGTGGGTCCTAAATTGTGGAATGCGCTACCAATATCATTATGACGACAAAAATCTTTTGTGTCATTCAAATTCCAGTTGAAGACATATCTTTTTTCACAAGCTTTTACATAATGTCAACAAATTGCTACATTTTATCGTATTTAAGTCATCTTTTAAGTATTTATATATATATATATATATATATTTTATCATGTGAAGCGCAACCGAGAGCATATATATGCTGATGGCTGCGCTATATAAAATACTTTTACATTTACATTTACAAGTGTCGACGGAGGTAGCCAATGTGGTTCTTTGAATAGCTGGAGAGGAATGCACAGAAAAAACTCTGATTCTTGATAGAGCACCAGACTGCTTAGTTGGATGTCGTGGTTTCGAGTCCTATCGGAGGTATAAGTTTTTTTCTGTGCATCCCTCTCCTGCATAAGTGTGTATTGGCCACAATTTTCTAGTGTTATTACCAAAATGTAGCCCTTGACTGGGTAGTTCAGTTCAGAAATAGGCTGATTAACAAGGCAATTGTATGGGCCATCTTCTAGCCCTCGACAATGCTAGTCTATGTGGTTAAGTTAACATGACAAAGGCATTAGACTCAGTTATAAGGGGGTGGGAGAAAAACACTGCAGTAAAAAAACGCACTGAGTCTGGGCAGATAGTTGATCTTAAGCCATCCATGGCACAAGTTCCAGAGGTCTACAGACAGCGTACATATATCACACTCTGCAATGTCTCTGATAATTGATAAGTATTATGGGTTTAAGGTGCTTTTAACACAACAGCCCTTTGGTATCAATGGACAGTTGCTTGAATGGCTTCAATCATATCTGTCTGGTAGGCACCAGACTTGTCGTGAGTATCAGTCTGCTCTTTGACCTCTCGACTGTGGTATCCCCCAAGGTTATCTTCTCGGTTGTTTACAGAAAATTTACTTATTTTCACACTCTATATCTCTCTCTCTCCATTGGGAGATCTGCTTCGTCAGCTTAACCTTCACTTTCATTTTTATGCTGATGGCTGATGAATCTCAGATTTTTGTTCCTTTTGGCAATAGCGCTGATACCTCTGCTGATCACGTTGATTCTGTATGTCACTCATGTTTCATCCAACTCCAATGTATAAGATGCATCATACCGTACATCTTGCATGAGATCGCTGTTACCATTGTCCTACTAGAGTCTGTCACTCTCTGTTGGTTGGTGTCCCTTCATATATCATCCATCGATTGCAGCGGGTTCAGAATAATGCGGTTCGTGTGATCTATCAGCTCTCAAAATTCTCTCGTATCTCTCGGTGTCTACTAGACACTGTCTAGTAGATCTACACTGGCTGCCAATATCACAGTGACTTTCTTTATGAAGCTATGCAGGATTCTAACCCTCCTCACATCAACGATATCGCCAGACACGCGCCCCCTGGTCCTCTCAGGTCTGCTTCTCTGTCTCTGGTGGCTGTTGGGATGTGCCGGTTGGCCACAAATAGCAACCATTTTAATTTTGCTGGCTCTTATTTATGGAATTCACTTCCATTTAAAATGAGCTCAATTTCTTCCACGACTTTCAAATGAACACTAAAAACATCTTTTCACGCTAAAATAGTCATTTCCATTCCATACATTTTATATATTTAAATTTTTTTCCAGTGTGGACCACCCTGTGAGTGCGCCGTGCATGGGATGTAGGTATATAACGGCCCTATATATTATTTTTTTGCCTGAAAAACGCCGCAGATTGTTCTGGCTAGAGTGGAAATTGAACCAGGGTCTTTTGGGTCCAAGTCAAGCGCTCTAACCACTACACTAACTGGCCTTTAGCTCAGCAAGTGTCTCGTATGCCTGATTTACTTCATCATTGATCATTTGGTCCTGTTCAACATAGTGAGTTTTAACTTAAACCACCTTGTCTTTGGTTGAAGCAACCTTATTCACGCTGTAATTGACCACTGTTTGAGCTTATCTGGGCTGACTCTAATCGCAATGACGTTATTCATGCTCTGATTTACCGCAGGTCTCGGGTTTGTCCTGGCTGGCTTATCCATGGTCGCGGCTGGTTTAGTTGAGGTGTATCGTAAAGAAAACATCATGGAGACCGGTGGAATAGTACAAATAATAGGCGGCGAACCGTACAATGCTTCCACCCTCACGATGTTCCTTCAAGTGCCGCAGTTCACCCTAATTGGAACCAGTGAAATTTTTACCAGTATAGCGGGTATGACACTTTCCTATACTAACTATCAGAGATGTAATCAACTTTCAGGGTAGCAAACAAATTTTGATTATGAATTTATTTTATGCCATTTAGCCGCGATAGTCTCAGAACGTGGAGAATTTTTCAGTAATTTCAGTTTATCGTCAATTTACATACGTCAAGATATATCAAGATGCCATCTCAAATGAATTCCATCTTCCACAATAACAAAAGTCAAGTCCGACTTGTATAGAATTGTTGTATAGAATTTTGTGCTTTGTGTTTTCACCTCAACAGGATCTAACATTTTCTAATTAGTGCTTTGAGATGCCATCAACAAGCAAAATGCGTTGTCACGTATAACGAATGTCATGTTAATTGTACGCAGCGTTGGAGTTTGCATACAGCCAGAGCCCGGCAGAAATGAAGGGCCTCATGATGGGCGTGTCTCTCCTCATGATGGGGCTGGGCAGCTACCTGTCATCTCTGATCTTTGTTATAGTTGAGGCAGCCACCTATCGCAGTATGTCTTTTATTTATTTATATTTATAGAAACTTGCATATTTCCTGATTCATTTCAGGAAACTTGCATATTTCCTGATTCATTTCAGGAAACTTGCATATTTCCTGATTCATTTCAGGAAACTTGCATATTTCC
>WURV02150231.1:0-17506 GCA_011762755.2 Epimenia babai | reverse complement strand
CACACGAAATGTATATAGGCGCTTTAGAGACATACTAGTTATTAGGGCGCCTCCAAAACAAATGTATTATTATTATATAGTTAGTTAACATGGATCAATGAAAAATGAAATGGGTGGTGCAAATAATAATGGTGCAAAATTCTGTCCCTTAGAATAAAATGAAACGAAATTTATTTGATTAAAGTGTACTTATTAACTTAGCTGTCAAACACACTTTATATGAAACAATAGCCTAATGGTCTAAAACTATAATGTAATTACTTAAATTATATAAAATTAACACCATACAATATACAGGTAACACAGATCAATGTTAGATACAATTATGTGCGTTTACAGTGAGCATGAAATGGATAAGATGATATAATACATTTAAATGCATATATTATTATTTCTTATCAAATTTATAGATAATCCCTAGTAATTATAAGTAGAATATTATCAACCATTGTCATTAACCCTCACTACACTGACAACTGTATATCACATTCCTATTACAATACAGTTCTGTGACAACAGAGTACTAAGGGTTAATCAGTGACCATTTTGCATTCAATGTTTTCCCTTTCCAAATCCCAATTTTGGGTTTATTTCATTTGCTTCATATTGGCATCATTGATATGTACGTATGTATGAATCCGCTGGCCACAGAGGACCTTTGTCCAAGCCATAAAGGCTTTTGCGCTAACCAGCTCAAATATTGATTGACAAAATATCATTAATGTGTGTTGTTATCTAAGACATTCATACGGCTACATAAGGTATCATTTAAATACACTTTGGTTAACCCTTGCGACACCAACATCTGTTCATCACATTATTATAGCGATATAACTCCGTGACAATAGAGTCCTACGGGTTAAATGGGTTAGGTAGTCAAGTGGTTAATCGTTAAATTCAAATTGCAAAAGACTCTTGAATTCCGCTTGACCCCTGTGACCTCTGCATCGTTCGTCAGTTAAATCGCATGTGACCTGTGGCTTTTTTTCTAAGAAAAATTGCCCTAAGTCATGTCTGCCATCAGGAGCTGCATACAAAGAGTTAAGAAAGTCAAATACTCGACCACCAAGTGATGAACAACTTATGATATTAATGATAAAGAATACCAATGAACTAAGATAATAATCTATGAACAACCCATGACACTGATACTATACTTACAACCAATTTTACGTGATGGTAATTAGGATAGCCAATGTGGTTCTATAAATAGCCGGAGAGAGATGCACAGGAAAAAACCTATACCCCTGATGGGACACGAACCAACGATCCCCAGGTAACCGGTCTAGTGCTCTACCAACTGAGCTACAGGGATGAGATTATTCCTGTGAATTTAGGTATTTAACACCGTTTCCCATCAGGGGTATAGGTTTTTTCCTGTGCATCTCTCTCTCCAGCTATTTATAGAACCACATTGGCCATCCTAATTACCATCACATATATATGAGAACACCGCAAAAATCAGCCAATCAATTTATAGTCCATAATCATGCTTGTTAAAGATATCTGTGTATATCGCTGGCTATGATATACGGACTTTAAACACCAGTTGTTCTTTAAAAACGGTGTTAAATGCCTAAATGCACTGGAATAATCTCGTCCCTGTAGCTCAGTTGGTAGAGCACCAGACCAGTTACCAGGGGGTCGTGGGTTCGTGTCCTATCAGGGGTATAAGTATGTTCCTGTGCATCTCTCTCCAACCAATTTTACGTATACTATATTAACAACCTAACATACTGAATAGGGTAGTCAATTTCACAATATATTATTGTTTTGTGTATCTAGCCATGTTTTAGCCTATTTCATCGTTATTTTTCTCAATAAATATCTTGTCATTTTTTCCCCTTATATCATACTCATATAAGGTGTCTTTGTCATATATCGACTCTGCGGTCAGTTTTTCTGGAACACCGAGGTCTGGGTGAGCATCCAGGTGTACCATCGTAACACCGTTGAATGGCAGATGGCGGGACGCTATTGCGCGGTGTATTACTGCCAATGCCTATAAAATATCAATATTAGACAATATGATAATAATGTCACCAAAGATATAGAGATCCTGATTACAATACAGGGTGATTACTTAATAAAAATAAAAGTAACCTTGGCATACATTTATCTGCATCAAAATGGTACAATTTATTCTCAAAGTAAAACATTAACCCTTACCACACTGACATCTATAAATATATATACTCTATAGCAATAAAATTCCGTGACAATGAGATGCTAAGGGTTAAAACGAAATAACTATAATAGTACTAGTACTAGCAATAAGTACACTGCACACCTCAACGTGTGAACGTGGCCAAGAAATATTTATATGTGGTATAACAGTACATATCATAAGCCATACATAGAAATGAAGATCATAATATTAGTTATTACATCATTGTGGTCGTCGATAATAACGACTGGAAGTTTCTTATATTTACGAATATCAGAAGTCATCGCTTATCAACTTGACTTGTTTTATGTTTTGATTGTTGTCACCAACTTTCACTTTCACTTTCGATAAAACTCGACTTTCGAATAAACTCGGCTTAGACCTGATTATACTAAAGATTTTAGCGACTGACAGTACCTGAATGTTGATTTATTTGTGTGTGTGCGTGCGTGCGTGTGCGTATGTTGCGTTTTTTTAAGTTGCTTTTCACAGGCCATCACAACACACACGCGTGTGCGCGCGCGCACTCTCGTACATACGCACACATAAATACCGAGCCTATTTGGAAATTTGATAAATGAACTATATGACTTCATACGGACAATTAATATAAAAAATGAAAATATAAAAATGAAAAATGTGTACTCTATGACAGCCAAAGAGCGTGCGGTCATCAAGAAACATTCGTGACGGGGAACAATTCACTATACGAACAGTTGAAACATGTTTGAGGTCGAAGTAAAAGAAGTGCAGTGATTAAAAACCACCAAACTTGCAGGTGGACAGTGAAAACAGCATATTGAAGTTGGAAGAACCACCCGTGTATGATACTATCATTGATAGTTCTGCGTTGTCTGGCACTTCGCTATACCTTGCACTATCTGCCTCCAGTGACTCTCTTGCTTTAGAAGTCTTGTCATGCTGTGTGTACGTATAACTGTCTTTATTACCCTCTCCAAGTCATGTATATATTGCTATGCTCTCATGGAGCCTATGTATTCATACGTGAGCCACTTTATTTCTCGTTTTTATTGTATAAATTAAATAAGCATAGTTGTTGGTGGTATATTCGAGATATGATGGAAGGGAAATTCTCCGTGGGACAGAATTCACTCTATAACACAACTCCACCCTAACCCCTTTATTTTTCCCGGCCTCCCACATTGACCATTGACCCATTTCCGCCTCAGAACCCCCCCCCCCGGCACACCTTAACTTCTATTCCGCTCAAACCATTCTCCGCTTCTGGTTGCTTCTTCACGCTATATATTCCGAGAAATGTCCAAATTGGATTGATCGAAACTCGGAAGTAGATGTCTGCTCTTGCCGCGCAATATGTCGCTGCGCATCGTAACAGGAATCAAGTGAGCCCTCACAGCTAGCTCGCAATAATCAAGATGGCAACAGTGCTTCTAAAAATAGGATATCGTATTCGGCTATCGATGAAATCGATACCAGTAAACATACTTGCCTTTTTAGTATATAACGGTTATTAAGTTAGTCTATTTAAATATTCTTGGTCTTTAAATTCTTAAATTGAAGTAATAATTAACTTACGGATATGATTTTGGCCGCACGCCAATTACCGATATACCACGAAGTGAAATTGGCACGGCTATATCCTCATATAAAGGCTATATATTTGCAACGTCGATAGTCATCAATGGACTACGGTTTTACGTGGGAGATACATTGAGGGATGTTGGGAACATTCTTAATTTTGGCGCAATAACTTCATAAGCCGGTATGCCGCGAGGTAAAATCGGCCTGATATGCGGTTATATCCTTATTTCGCGGTGAGGGGGCTCGAAATCGTCAACAAAACTATCTATTCGTTAAGTGTTTACTTAACTCATTTTTTTATAAAGATATACAAATATGTAGTTATTCCGTTGTTCCCGGCCCATATTTTTCATCAATAAAGGATTATGATACATGCCTGCAATTAGTTTGTAAAAAATTTTCAGTCGTTAGAAAGGAATACACGACACAATGGCAGCATTACACTGTATCAGTGAACAGCGAATACAGCAAACGGGTGTACACTGAATATATCCATTGCATCTACCTGTATTCCGACAAAACTATGAAGTCTGGCAGGGAGATATTAACACTCAAACATACCTCCATGTATCCTCTACGTAGAACCGTACTTCATATATGGCAATGGACGTTGCAGATATCTAAACCTCACTGCGTTGTATAAAGATATAGCCGTATTTCAGGCCGATTTCACCACGCGGCACACGGATTTACGATATTATTGTGGCAAAACTAGGAAGTGTGCATGGTAAATAATCAGTCCCAAATATCCCTCCATGTACCCTCTACGTAGAATCGAAGTTCATATATGGCTATCAGGGTGGCAGATATGTATTCCTCGCACCATCATTGGAGCATGTATCTATATTTCCGTTCTGCTGTTTATCGATCCCATTTAACGTTTTACCACTGTCCCCTCTATCCCCGTTCCTTCCTCGACCTTCGCTACAGATAACTAAGCGCATTCACGGTTTTCGCTACCTTATACTGTAGTGCGAGTGCGGGCCAAATTGCGTCCGGTCGCATCGTGGTTGTTTAACGGTTGTCCTCCTAGATCCAATTTGTAATCATTTATTATGTCGAATGTGTCATGTGGGAGAGACTACACGTATTGCTCTGAACTGAGTAGTAGTTTGGAGGAAGCCAGTAAAGCTGGGTATGGCGGATGCTATTTTATCAAATATTTGAATTTGAACTTTTGATTAACAAGTAATCAGTAAACACCGGCGTGATCAACTTATTTATTCATATTTCCTTTAAAAAGTAAAAGAAATAACCTTTGCAAAATAGATAGCTACTCAGTATTGTCACCAGTAATGTGTAGGTATTGAAGGTATTGTATATTTGTTGAATAGCTGCTACAAACTAAATGATAATCACCTTTGTAATCAGCCTGTAACTACATAGTACATACATATAGTAATAACATTGAACTTTGTGACACCACCATGAGCACCACCTCAATAGTGGATTATGGCAGTATACAAATTACAATATATTGTCAATATATAAATGACATATAATTTATTGCAAATGACGTTTGAGAGGCTTTATTTGCTAATGGTACTTGCTGTTTATAAATGTTGTCCGAACTTTCTTCGATACAGGTTTGATTTTATCTGCGTGCCTATTGTGCACCCGCGTTACGAAAGACACGCAGCGACCACATGTGACAGCAAGGAGCCATTCACTCGCTCCGATCTACTTCTTAACAGTTCCGGTCCGTGAATTTGTTTATCAGTGGAACAGCTAAATATCGCAATTACTCGTATCTTCATTATGTATGTTACTTTAGTCTGGGGATTCCCCTGGTTAACATTTGGAAACGCATGCAAGAAATAAAATTAAATTTTATGGATTTATAGTGCCCTTTTAACACATGGCTATCAAAGACACTATACAAATTTACGGTTACCATGATTAACTATTATGGTAATGGGGATAGCCAGTGTGGTTCTATGAATAGCTGGAGAGAAATGCTCAGAAAAAACCTATACCTCTGATGGGACTAGAACCCACGACCTCCAGATAACCGGTCTGGTGCTCTACCAACTGAGCTACAGGGACGAGATTATTCCTGTACATTTAGGTATTTAACACCGTTTTTTAGAACCGCTGATGTGTAAAGTCCGTATATCATAGCCAGCGATATACACAGATATCTGTTACAAGCATGAGGATGGACTATTAATTGATTAGCTGATTTTTGCGGTGTTCCCATATACAGTCAAACCTGCCCGAATGGCCACCTGTATTAAGCGGGTACCTGTCGTAACGGTCACTTCAAATTCCTCCCGGCATGTATACTAGTCAAAATGTCAAACCTGGATTAAATGGCCACTTTTTTGTGATTCCCGTGAGTCGCCGCTTAATAGAGGTTTGACTGTATATATTTTTCTTTGTCAAGTATAAGTTAAGTACAGAGTAGTTGTGAAACTTCCTAGTCCTCTTCGAAGCCCCGTTGATTCTAACTAAAAACAGCAGTCTTGTATCGTTCGGTGTTTTGTTTGAATAAAGACGCGTGGTGCTGTGTTTACTCTAACAACTCCTGAGTCCTCGTAGCCTGCAGTAATATACTATTATAATAATTGTGGATTAGAGTACACTAGCTTATAATGTATATTTACAATTATAATTAGAATGTCACTTATAACATGGCTCATAATTATAGTTAGAATTTTATTTATAATCTGTCTCATCAGAATTATAAATGGAATCAAATTTTTATATATAACTTACAACCAACTTATAATCATTTATAATTTGAATTTGATTTATAATCAGAATTTGGCATATTAGACTGAGAAATTTGCAATTTAACTTGCAACTTGTTTTATTATCATAAATTCAGCCTCTGACTGATAAGCTGATCTTTAAGTCATTTGAACTTTCTGGAAAGGGAAAGGCGAGGTTTTGGTGCTACTTTATAATTATAAGTCACTCGCACGTACAACATTGTCCCGTTCCTTCCCTAAAATTTTTTATAATAAACCATTTCACGACGAATCTTTCTCAATATTCAAAAACAAAAATCTTGTCCTATCGTGTTCGCGCGGGGAAAAAACCCTGGTTTGTGCCAGTTTGAACTCGCAACCTCTCACATAAAAGGCAACGCTTCTAACCACTACACCACTGGCACCAACCTCATATTTATTTTATTTATGGTATTTATTCTATTTAAGGAGTTAGTTTGCTGCTTTTGTATCTCGATCTATGGCACATTGTATTAGTCATGACCTATTGCGGATTTTGCGGAGTGTGCAATGTTTGTAGGCTATCCGTCGGCAATCATTTTAAAGGACCAATGGTGTCCCATATAACCTATCAGTCCCATTCTATTCGTATGCATATAGTTTGGCGGAGTGATGGGTCGGCTAATGTCTTAACAAGAAAGAGCTTTATCTGCTTCTTGACATACAATTTCATATACTTTATCACATTATACCAGGTAACATACATGAGCTTTCCCTTTAAATATAATAAAGTTCTTTTATTATGAAACTAGAAGGAAGCTTATATTCAATCCTCAAAGAGAAATCCTAGAGATTTAAGGAAATTATAAATTTCATGAGAACTCCGCGATCAACCATCACACTGTAAGATCGTTTTAACATCAAGGAACAAACACTAGTATATGTTTATGTTTATGTGAAAACACATTTACTACATACAGTGGTAACACATCACAGCCGGCAGAATGTAGTCAGGCCGAACAAAAGATTTCATCAAAAACAGCATCAGAAAGTGAACAGAGACTTTTCGACTAAATTAGCTATATTTTTATACAGGAATGTCATACCTTGTGATTATCCTTCTTGAATCAATGTACTTAGAGC
The DNA here is from genome assembly GCA_011762755.2 of Epimenia babai. NCBI lineage: Eukaryota > Metazoa > Mollusca > Solenogastres > Cavibelonia > Epimeniidae > Epimenia > Epimenia babai. Next base: position 9,961 of record WURV02150231.1, on the reverse strand, counting down.
TTAAAAATTACGATTTACTCTTAGTTCACTGCGATATACTGTCAAATAGAATACTACATAAATACATGACAGAAATTAGAGAATGGAATACGTACAGATTTCTTGTGGTAGGGATTTGCTCTCGGTGTAATACAATATATATAATTGGTGATGGGAGTAGAACAAGCATAACTGGTGATTCGCGTGGATTTACAGTTCAACACTAGATTACAATTGACAAGGGAAGTAATTTAATTGACAAGGGAGGCAATTCAATTGACAGGAAGTGAGTCAAAAAGGATCACTGATGAATATACAAGTGTCAGTTTGAGTTTATGTTGAAGTGAGATTATTAAAGCACTACCCCACATTTTGACTAAAAATTAATTTAACTAATTAATTAAAAAAGTAATTTAACTAAAAATAAATTTTATCCATCTTTATCTTTTAGTTGCAAATATTTCTCTAGTTTCGCTCGCTTCTCCGCAAACTTGTCATTTCGCATTGCAGAATCGCAATCTATTAATGTATTACTGCAGTGTATAACTGAGATAGCTAATGTGATGGTAACCAGAACAATTATATGGATGAATGAACGTTAAACAGTGTCTCTAGGTTTGCACGCCGATAGAACTCGATCAGCTGTTACTTTGTATTTGCCGGGCCGGTAAACCTCACAAATTACCAAATTATTGTCAAATTACCAAATTATCGTCAAATTACCAATTTCTTTCATTTTACCTGTGCCCTCAAACTCCTACATATAACCTGTCAATAAAATCCAATTGAAAGCATACCAAAAAATTTTTGTGCGAAGCCAATGGCAGAGAGAAGCTACAGTTCTGGAACTAAAGATAGTAGGGAAGTTGCATTATACGTGATCTTCGTGGGTTATTGTTATATATGTTATATAAATAAGGTTTTGGCCTAAAAGAACGGAGCTACTTATAAGAGAACGATAAAACTAAATTAAATTATAATCGTTGAATATAACATAAATATAACACAAATATAAAAAAGCGCACATATTATTTAACGACAGTTTACATTACAAAGCAACTCTCAGTACAGTTAACTATGCCGGGGAGATACTTGCGAAATATACAATTATACATGCGCATAACTGGTCTATACATACAGTCAGATATCTTTGAATCGGCACGCTGTAATACGTGACGAAATACTATTTGTGTTTTTCGAAATAGTGACATACGAACTTTGAAGAAACGCACTGTAGCGGATAAAATGAGATGACATTTTATGGAACCAACGGCTCAAGGGTGGTGCTGGCTTATATCCAATTGTTATACCAGGACCACTGTGATTTGGGGGTGGTCTGTGAGGTTAAGATGATTATGATGGGCTAGGCATGAAAGCGCTTCTAAACACACGCATGTGCAGACACCTCTTCATGAAATGTGGCCACCTCCTAGTAACGATAAACGTAACATTTAACATTCACACTTCAACGCCGTTGTGAGCTTGCCGAATAACAATTAGCGACCGCCAAAAAACTTTACGATTAATGCCCTTGATTGGAAAGAGCTCCGCATATATCGCTTTTCAAGTAGAAATGGTCAGTGAGATTTTAAAAAGAAAAATCAACCTCTGAACATTTTGGAGTAGATGTTAGCCACATAATCGCAAATGTCCACATAATCAAAAGCAAGGTTGTATTTGGTAAACTGACCTCAAAGTCATGAATAAACACCCCGTAACTCGTCTGCGGGGGTGCAATAAATCGATAAACTATGAAAATCAATTATGTAGTTTGGACGTTTTTGCACATAACAGCACAGAGACACTGTCTTAATGGTCATAGATATATGGAAAAATTATTTTCTGAACATGGTATGATCCTAAGAAAGAAAATTATAATGTATTGAGAAAATTTTGCCGAAGTGAATAAATTCGCTAAATTAAACGCTGCGACACCTTTTCGAATAATCGCATTTATTTTACACGATATTCAGAAAAGTGAGAAATTTTCACCAATTAATTATTCAGCGATATTTTAGTTAATCGCTGAGTAAATATTTCCCCAGTTACCTGTCCTCATTTCCGCACACAGGCGTACCTTGTACAATCCAGAAGCCCGCAGATCTACGAGACATGGGCCAGATACAGCTTGGAGTCATTTAAAAAAGCAGTTTCACGAGGAAAACATAACAGATACTACACTGCTGAACGTAACTCATTTTTTTTACACATTTTTTGGTTGACAACGCGGAACGTTGAAGAGCTAGAGCGGTTTATATTAAGTAATTTCAATCATTGACAGATGCTATCTTAAGCTTTTTCAGTGAAATTTGGCAGGGTATATGAATTTAATGCGATGTATACATAAAAATTAACAAAATATAAATACATCTCACGAGATAATCACACGTATACCTACGACGCGTCTCAAATTTTAATGACCAAAATGGCACAAGGCGAGGTTTTAGTGCTACTTTATTAATCCACTCCACGACAAATCCTTCTCAACATTCATGCATAACTTTCTGTTGTTGAAGGTGCGGTAAAAATCCTTGAACTGTGCAGATTGGAACATGCAAGCTCTCGCGTAAAACAACACGCTTCTAATCACCGCACGACTGGCGCCGACGCTAGTATCTGATCCCGATTGTACGAGATCGGCCAAAGGAGTGCAGTAAACTTTATAATTTAGCAAGAGATGCAAGCGGAAATACAGACTGCAGAGTCACGATTATAAACGTACAAATCGAAATCGGCAAAAATTTCCACTCCTCAGAAGATGTCTCGGCTTACTGAGTGAAATTAAAGAATTGCGAATGTCGTTATGGTAACGGGCGAAATTTTAGAACTGCGAATGTTGTTATGGTAACGGGTGAAATTTGAGAACTGCGAATGTTGTTATGGCAACGGGCGAAATTTAAGAACTGCGAATGTTGTCATGGTAACGGGGAAAATTTAAGAACTGTGAATGACATTATGGGAACGGGTGGAAATTTGTGCATGAACTCAGTGTCATTTCGACGTTAAATGTGTCGTGTGGTTTTTCGAGTATGAAAACACCTGCGCCGCAAAACGTGAATCCGTGAGATTTCGATGAACCGAGAGTGCGGAGGTGTTAATGTAGCGACCCTCTCACTATCTTCAGGAAAATCTATGAGGCTTCGTCGTTAAAAAATGATACACTAGTCGCGCCAGTGACGCGCGAATACTACACAACGTGATAAAAAAATCGATAACTAGACCGAAGGGGAGAAAGAGCTACTCGAACGTTCGGTTATTGATGGGCGCACTGTACACCGGGACCGTGCGGGCCGTGACTGTGGCTCCCGTCCTCGTCGTCCGAGTCGTGCTGTGAGTCCGAGTTGTGAGTGGCCGTGTAGTCCAGGAGTGTTACGTCCTCCACGTGCTCGCCCGGCGCGGGGGGCGTCACCTTCGGGCGCGGCGGGAGGATCTTCTCCAATGCCTGCCAAACAAACGCGCGCGCACCGTGTATTATAGTCATACACCAGTTTCGTAGCGCTCCGCCCATCGAGTGCTACGCTGGATGATAACCTCGTTAAAGGTAGGAGAGAGAGCAGCTGTCATAGTTGGGATTGAACACCAGGCGGACCTGGTTCGATCCATCAGTCTAGCCTGTATATTGCGTCTGTGGTCTTCGGTAAAAAAATTCCACAAACCTCATACGTATCGAGTTTGTCCGTTGACATTTATGAGTTTTGGATGCTTTGCGAGACATATTGGAATCATATGCTATAGCAAACCGCCGGCGGCCATCTTGTATATTGCATTTAACAGAACAAGTGGGGGTAGCTTGTCCATGCATGTAAAGAACGAGGAAAAGACTGTAGCACCTGATAAGACTAACGATAAACTTTTCAATAAACTTTTGTTAGTCTCGTAAGGTGCTACAGTCTTTTCCTTGTTCATTGCATTTAAGCATTAGTGACCGACTGAGGTATCTTGGTAAAAATCGGTTGAGCTGAGCCGTGGGGATGTCTATCGTCGATATCTATACCAGTAAATGCAGACGAGTGCATTGTGTATGAATAGTAATAGCAAAATACCGACTTGCAAGTGCTTTTCATCGGCGAACTGACATGGTGGGAACACGACGTCGAATTTGACGATGAGGTTGCCTTTGTCGTATGGATTCCGGAGCAGGGGCATGCCCTCATGGGCGACCATTCTTAAAGCTCCTGGAACATAACAGGGGAGAAAAAATAAATAAATAAAACAGTGAAATTAATAAATTAAAATTTTACAATTAACGCATAACATGTTATAATTAACACAGTATGATGAACACAATTTTACATAAAAATCGTGTGATTCACATGTTATAATTAATACCATGCAATTTATTTGAACCTTATGACACTAAAAATTACACATCACAACAATTTGTGACAACGGAGTGCTCAAGGTTAAATGGATGGATAGAATGGTGTGCAACATGGCTACAGTTACGTTAACCCAAGCTGTGCTAGTGACAGTTGTGGTTGAACAACATACTAGCAAATCACACTGAATTTGCAATAAAAAGGTTAAAACTGAGTCAGTGGTATAAATTAATAGATTTAAACTCAGTTGGTACTATTTATTGAAAGGTTTAAACTGAGTTGGTAGTATTTATGAAAAGGTTTAAACTGAGTTGGTAGTATTTATGAAAAGGTTTAAACTGAGTTGGTAGTATTTATTAAAAGGTTTAAACTGAGTTGGTAGTATTTATGAAAAGGTTTAAACTGAGTTGGTAGTATTTATAAAAAGGTTAAAAGTGAGTTGGTAGTATTTATTAAAAGGTTAAAACTGAGTTGGTACTATTTATCAAAAGGTTAAAACTGAGTTGGTAGTATTTATTAAAAGGTTAAAACTGAGTTGGTAGTATTTATTAAAAGGTTAAAACTGAGTTGGTAGTATATATTAAAAGGTTAAAACTGAGTTAGTAGTATTAATCAAAGTTAGTGATATTTCCCATTGTAGTTTTCGGCGAGGCAGTCTACCCAAATGACTCGACCATAAACAAGTACGGGCACAGTACGCGTACCTGGCTCGATGACTTGACCAGGGGGACACTTAACGAGTAGGTCGCGCCCATCCAGGTGCGTGATGACGAACTGGAAGCCGCACAGGGCCTCGACTAAGTTGACGCTGTGAGTACAGATGAGGTCGTTCTTCTCGCGCGTGAACACGTCGTGTTCCTTCTGTTGCAGCACGATGACGACATCACCCGGCTCAACGTCCGGCTGTCAAGGGAAACAATTCTACATGAACGTGAGCAAAAAATCGCGCTCGTACACCAATCGAACCGGCGGTTTGCAACCGGTTCTGCGTGGCTGACCGAAAAGAGGGTCGCCAAATTGCTATTCCAGACCGCCGCTCTGGGTGTTCGTTAAACTTTGACTCCCGGTCAAATAACTTGAGATATCGCGAGAAGCCAAAATCTCACCACCGAACTCGACTATTGTAAAAACGATCATTTTTTACACACCTGCACACCGCTGAACTAACCGGTTTTTTTTCATACGCAAGTATCCAAATGCTCTCTGATTCAAGATAAATTTTTATTCACAAGCTCAAGCCTACCGGACCATAACTGTCGACAGATGGATAACTTAACTATTTCAAGGAAGCTCATAAGTAAAAATTTATCTTTGGTCGATTCGAGCGATCGGATACATACACGCAAGATGTTTAATTCTTGTTACGCTTCCATTTTTGGTAAACAATCCCAACAATGATATGTAATAAAAATGCATTTCCTTAATACCGGAATTACGTAGAAAGTAAACGGCCAGGGGTATCATGGACACATTTCTAGTGGCATCTGATGGACCGATATACCGTTAGAGACAGCAGTGCTGCAGCAAAGAGCAACTGCTTCGAAATCCTAATGGGACTCCCAAGGTTTTTGGTCCGTTTGTGAGGTGCACAAAGATATAATACGAAAAGTGAACGCAACACCTTAATGACTAACTAAGATTATGATTAATGCAAGCTTTCGTATACAGGTATAAATCGCCAGGTGCGATCTTGTATTGTACGACATGGCTAACGCAGCAACCCACGTCTTAATGCTCTATACTACTGCGTCAGTTTATTGGTTCCCACCAAAACATATTGGAAACCACTTACTGAAACCATTTGGAGAAACACTCGAATACGGTTCACAATATGTACGAGTCGATATTGAACTAACTGGAGAAAAATCGAAAGCGGAAAACCTCTATCTGTGATGGGTTTTTCCTGTGAATTTCTCGCGAGTTACATATACAACAATGGCTACCCTATCAACGCCGCGTTAAGATTGAAGCAAAAACAACAGGCTGGATATAAAGTCTGGTCTCATGGGGATTTTGAACATATGAGCTTAATTATAACAGTAGATATCATATCCATCGCTGCTATGGGAACGTTTATATAACAGTACGAATTAACATTGTTAAAATATATAGTTATCCTTTAAGTCAACAATGAGGTATGTGGTTTGTGTATCAGTCAGTGGTCAGTAGACGATTACCTGTTGGTCACCCTCGCCGCGGAACGGTATACGCTGACCGTGTCGCATGCCCTTGTCGACGTGTACCTCGAGGATCTTGTTTTGCTTAGTGACCTTGCTCCCTTTGCACTCCTTGCATCGGTCCTTTTCAGCCACCGTTTCACCTGTAATACCCGAGAAAAACTGTGAGGTTGGGTCTTTAGATATATATATATATATTCAACAACAAGAGGCCATAGAGGCCTCAAGATGCGCATCTGAAAACCTGAAAAAAGAAAAAGACAAAACAAGAGGCCAAGGAAGCCATCTTGATATTCGAACAAGAAGACTGCCTGAAATCAAAAACCATAGGCCAAAGTAACCCGAAAATACCAATTAAGATACTGATACAAGAAAATACAGATTTGTGGATAAACCTTGGCTAAAATCACATCTAATTGCCTAAATAAAGATGCCCTAAACATATCTGAATAAGACCTACATAGACAATATCGGCAATATGGCAGACCTTTGCCTGAGCGGACAAGGAGGTAAAGGTTTTCAGATATACAATCTCAAAGAAATTACCCCCTTTGGTCCCATGATGAGATGCTGAACAAATCTGAAAGACACCAACCCAAGGACAATATCTGCTGAATAGCAGACCTCCGCGATGAAGAGTTCTTGAGAAGAACATTTTTCAAGTACAAATACAAACATGGACACAAGTTACAACCACCTCCCCTTACTGTCATGACAATATGATGACCACATCTAGAGGAGACAACCCTAAGTACAATATTTGCTAAGAAGCAGATCTCTGCGATAAGCGGTTTTTGAGGGATTTTTCAAGAAAAAAAAATACGAACATAGACAGAGGTTACCCCTACCCAAGATGCGATGATGATACCATAAACAAATCTAGAAGGGACCATCCCTAGGGCAATATCTGCCAAAGGGCAGACGGCAGACCTCTGCGATAAGCGGTTCCAGGGAAATATTTTTAGAAAATGTTATCGTATGGATGGATGGACGGACTGACGGATGGATGGACGGACAAACTCCGATCAGAAAAGCCTACCGAGCATAGGCTCAGGTGACCTAAAAATGCAACTGAGTTAGCAATTTTCAACGACACTGTACTCGACCATGTACAGCAGAAATGATGTAAGATGTGGGAAGGCGAGTGGCTCCTGTCAAGGTGTAAACCAAATGTCAATTCTCAAAATGAACAACCTTGACATTTTTGAATTCCGATCACCATTCAGCGACATGCGCTGTGCAGATAACGAACCTTCGCCGTGACAGTCCGGGCAAACACTTTGCATCTGCTGAACCATCCCGGGCCCGAGCTGTCTCAGTGTGACCTTGACCCCGCGTCCGCTGCATGTATGGCACCTCATCGTCGCGCCACTTTTACTGCCTCGCCTAGAACGCCCACCATACACATGTCATAATATACGCACCCAAATATACCAACCATAATAGACTCAATATACGCAGTTGAGGCATTTCAATATACATCCGTCGATACACAATACTTAATCAAGATTGTACATAAATAATCAGAATATCTTTAGAGAAAGCCACTTTAAATAATAATAATAATAACTTTTATAGGTGGGCAAGCTGCTTTAATCTATAGCAGGGGTGGCCAACTAATTTTTTTCTGCGGGCCAGATTGAAACCTTAAAAATAATTTGGGAGGCAGACTTATGCGGACTTATGCGAAATGTAATGGATTTAATAAAACATGACTTGGACAACCCATTTCTTATTATTACACTTCATTCGTCGCGACGCTCATCTCGAAACACCAGTTGCGATGCGGGTTAACATCGAGGCGTGTTATATAGCCGCTACCCCCGAAAAGCCCACATTGAGATAACAGACAATACAATGATGACTTCGCGACTGTAAGCCCAGAACATTCGTCGATCTCAGCACCTCAATGGCAACGCCTCAACCTCTAATTATTCTAGGGACCGCAGCCCGCTGGCGAAATGGCGCGAGCCACATCTGGCCTGGAGACTGTCTGTTGGGCAGGCCTGCGTATATAACTGTCATGAGATAGAAAATGACCAAGATTTTCGTGCTTGAATATTGAGAAAGATTTGTCGTGGAATGGTTTATTATAAAAATATCTTACGTATGCGACAGGGCAATGTTGTACGTGCAACTGACATTTAATTATACAGTAACACCAAAACCTTGCCTTTACCTTCGACTATATGTCATTCTTCTACCATGATCTTCAAAATATCACATCAAAAAATTTGAACAGCGACGACCTTGCACACCCATAACCCCGTATCTAAAAATCGGTCTCTATTAAAATGTATATCAATAAATCATCATGTGATTAAAATAGTCAACTACACAATAGAACTGTCAGTTTTTCACTGTATTTAAAAATTTATATCACAAATTTATAGCATCATCTCAGCTTTAAGTCCATCAACATGAAGTAAGTTTGGAGTTTCAGTGTTGTTCTTGGGAGACTGTGGTATGGAGTTGAGGAGTAGTTTTACAACTAGTAAGCACTGGTGATCGTCACTAAGAATAATCTAGAGAGAAGACAAAGAAATATGAGCACAGTTCTTCAACATTAACAAGCTATGTTTACGATACATCTCAGCCGTTAGTCTTACCCGCTACATTTGTGGCAGACGACGGTCTTGTTCAGCTGTAACTTGGCCGTTTTTCCGTTGTACAAATCTTCGAGTGTCACACTGTCAATAAAATATTCACGCATTTCGACATATGTCTCCGCACTGGTCCACACCGACTTGAGTTTGATCGGAGTATGAGCAGTTGGGTTTAGAATGAGTTCCAGAAAACAAGCAGTATAGTTAGAGGATAATCGGTATTGTAAGAGAACAAGTAACGCGGTCAGGGGACAAGTAGCGCGGTCAGGGGACAAGTAGCGTGGTCAGGGGGACGAGTAGCGTGGTCAGAGGACAAGTAGCGCGGTCAGGGGACAAGTAGTGTGGTCAGGGGACAAGTAGTGGGGTCAGGGAACAAGTAGTGGGGTCAGACTGATATATTCAAATTGTACACTTTAAATACATTTATTATAAACACACTCAGTGAACATGCATTTACTCTACATCACACCTGAGTGGATGCAGCGTATCTTCTCCTTTCCGGCGGCCCCTGCGGCCACCAAAACCGCCTCCGAAAGCGCTGAACATTCCACCCATCCCGCCCATTCCACCCATGCCGCCCCCGAACAGGTGCTCGAATATATCGTTGGAGAAACCACCTGTGCGAACACGATCCGCAGCGTTACTAACACAAATCAGGTGAAGCCACATATGGAGAATGATTTATTTACATATTGAGAATGATTTATTTACACATTGAGAATGATTTATTTACACATTGAGAATGATTTATTTACACGATGAGAATGATTTATTTACACGATGAGAATGATTTATTTACACGATGAGAATGATTTATTTACACGATGAGAATGATTTATTTACACGATGAGAATGATTTATTTACACGATGAGAATGATT
>WURV02150220.1:0-17509 GCA_011762755.2 Epimenia babai | reverse complement strand
TGTATGTATGTATGTATGTATGTATGTATGTATGTATGTATGTATGTATGTATGTATGTATGTATGTATATATGTATGTATGTATGTATGTATGTAATTATGGGGTGATTACCAGGGTAATCCTTGTCTGGGCCATCCTAGACATTTCAAAGCTAGCCAACAGACAACTGTATTAACGTCACTACTACATGATCTGCTACTAAATACCCACCGCGTCTAGGTAGACAAATGACCTTCTATTTATGCCACTGGTTCAAAACAACTATGCATGGGCTACCTACGCCGCGCACTCCGCTAAGCCTATGGAAGTTAATGGTTATTTACAATTAGATGACGACATGGAGAAGTAAGTGACACAGAGACCATCCATAGAGCAAATTAAGCACAGCCACATCGGGAGGAAAAAGCCCTAACAGAACCACACTGCAAGGGCTACTCAGACCCCCGTAGACACAGGGGTTTAAGGCATTTTTCACCCAAAAAAATTGCCTCAGCTAGTATACTACCTAGATCAGTAACTGAACCAGTTTCCCCTGGAATCAAAGTTAAACGCTCTAACCAACACCCTAACTATGCCAAAAATAAAAATCTTACTAAGTACGGCATTGTTATGTATTTTGAGGTTTCCTTTAATACTATGTAAAATATTTATTTTTGATATTATTGAATGTTGGCATTTTATGATGCGTTATTGAACATGGTGGATACGACACATCCGCTGAAATGGGCTACAACACGTAGTTGGTGTGGCAAACACCTCCGCAGGCGAGCGCTACAGCCATGTGGACATCATAATGTTAGTGAATATGGTTGGCCTTATTTTATTACGACGGGGAAATTGGATGAACGATTGACCCTCGGCGATACACGTGTGTGTTACTCGGACTGAATGAGTGGAGCAACTGACTGCAGACATCCTCGCCCGGCCGGTGAGAGGCTGGGGTGATCGATGATTATGAGCAGTGGGATGATACACGGATCTATGACGGGTTGAGGAGGTAAGCACCGTACTGTCTGCTATGAGCGTCCTAACTAAAAAATGGCATTAGAAAGAATGCCTTACTATCAGTGTCCGAACTAAAAACTGGCATTAGAAAGAATGCCTTACTATCAGTGTCCGAACTAAAAACTGGCATTAGAAAGAATGCCTCACTATCAGCGTCCGAACTAAAAACTGGCATTAGAAAGAATGCCTTACTATCAGCGTCCGAACTAAAAACTGGCATTAGAAAGAATGCCTTACATAACCAGTGAACCGGTAGTAAAGCTGATATTGATACACGGAGTATGGAGTACATATACTCCCTACATTGCAGTCTTCCCACATGTCCATGGGCCGCCTAGTAAACTGTAAAGTATGATAAAAATTCGGGTCGTGTGGTATTTGGTGGAGGAAGCGAGCCATAGCGTTCGTTTACTTGTATTATATTAACAAACTGAGACGTGGCATATAGGTAAATAACTAAAAAAGTAATAATTATGTCTAGCAGGTGCTTTCTTCCCATGTCGTATCCATCTACCTTGCTAACTGTCTTGTTTATTTCGAGGAAAAAATATTGAGAAAAAACGATAACGGAATAGCACGGGAGCTGCTCAGACTGGGTATATCGGCGATGCCTTTTGGTATAATGTCAGAGCGAAATTAACAAGCGTGCATGCAAGGGAACCGTTGAATATTAGTGTAAGAAAAATCTATCGCCATGTGTTTGTGTTTTGCTGTGAGAGAAAGCAGGAGGTTTACAGTCAGTTTTAATTACAAGAAGCGCGATTCAACATTGGAAATGTCTGCGAATATCACAAGGATTTATGAAAGCCCTTTGGTATTTGCGTTATCATTAAACATATAAACTGATAGATCCATTGCCTTTGAATCTAGCCACGGGAGTACGGATATTTGACAAAAGATTTAATCAATTTCTATATTCATCAATCTTCTGGGACAAGCTAATACTCTGTAGATTTTATCTTTACGGATGAGTTCTTGTGATGATCCCTACCATTAAACATTTCGCGACACTCTATAGCCACGATAGAATGCACTTGATAACATCACGGCAATATTTGAATGGGCTTTCCGTATTGAAAAAACCCGGGAGATAATAAATCTTCAATATTGATAGGCACGAAGCTAAGCAAAACTGTTAACCAATTAATAATTCGTGTTGTACAAGCCGCGTTATAATGCGTTATCTTGTTTCATAAATAAACCGCCTCGGGCATATATAGGAAAGAAATGACGCATACATAAAAACGTGTTTAGTCACTCCGAGGAGTACGCTCTGGTCACTCCGGTTCCTGCCTTGTGCCGACGCTTTTTGGTGACTTAAACATGGCAAATGTGCCAAAAATGGCCCTTAGTAGTCGCAATAATCGTGTCCACGGGATTTATTCAGCCTCCCGCGAGATTTGGCTGATAAAATTCTCATTCGCCGTGTGAGTATTATCAATGGATCTATGGAATGTGTGGGTAATTTTCTCCCAATAAGGATGTGACTAGTTGAATAACAATCCAGTAGTAACTGTTGCGTATGCGTGGCATCTAGATAATGTCCCCCACTGCATTTAATATCCTTGCGATAAAACCGAAGATTAAACAGAATTTGACATAAAATAATTAGCTGTATGCCACTTTTTGCGACATATAAGGGAGATTAATACACACTCCATTTGGAGGTAAATGAAATGAGAAAATGAGGATGTTACTTTAATAATAGTGAGCAAAAACGACAGTGGTGGATCAATATCTGGATGTACTGTGTAAGAATAAATACTCCATAATAAAAGTAAAGAACTTTTTATGATTAGTGGAAAATGTGTGCGGGAGGTAGTCTTTCTTTAAATAGTATTCCTGTATTCCTTGTATTTCTAGTTATCATACGAACGTTAAATTTGTAAAGTCTAAATTTAATAGCCATGTGGTTTGAGGGCACTATAAATCAATAAAATTTCATTTCATATCAAAAAAGATGTTTCATTCCAACTTGAAGCAGTTTTACTTGAGCGCAAGGTCACGGGTGTATTGGTAGAACTCACTCAATTGGTATAAACTCACCTTTGTGTAATAACGATGTTGAGTCTTCAGAGCATGCATGAGAGCCTCGGACACTTGACTCTCGTACGTGTCCAAAAATCCTTGAAATCCCGACAAACCTTTCATACGAAGACTCAAGACTTTGAGAGACGATATCAGTTCGTCCCATTCCGGGCCGAATTCCATCATTTTAGATAAACAACCGCGCATTATGTTTAGGCACAGTCCGCGGCAGGGTTTCGCGCTAGTGTAACCCTGACAGTCGGCGCAAAATCCCATTTTTGTCAAACCCTTCAAGCACGACTCATCGGCATCGAGATGTTCGGTGACGTTTAGCGCATGAATCGCTAACTTAATAGATTCGAGGAATGAACGGGCGATTGTAAAAGTATACGACAATCCGGATATGATTCTGAATGGCACGATACCAAACGGTTGAGGATATATTCGAGCCCGCACGTTAATTAAACACTTTTTATACTCCTCCGTCAAATGCATCACTGTTCGATCGTTCAGCTCCTTTTTGTAGAAAACATGTGGAAATAACTCGCTGAAGAAGTCGTTCACTATTTCCGCCATATTGTTTTTGTCTCCGGAAAGAAATTTTTGCAAATCTATAAAAAATTTTTGTAACACAGGACGTCGGTCGCTGGCCGACACTGAGTGGACAGACTCGAGAATTATATCTGTTCTGTTTTCTGCGATCTCCATCATCAGCAGGAACTTGGCTGAAATCACACAAAAGTTATAAGATGATTTGACTTGTGGTACGGTATAGTATATATATATATTCCTAAGTGATATTAAAACTGCAGATAATAGGCAAATTCTATTTGAATTGAATCAATTAGCCCAATAGAAGGGGGCACTTATCTATTTGCACTTTGGTGATTTTTTTCTATGCTTCTTTTCTTTCCCATGTGTAAATGTTGTGGCCATCATGCATGTACGGCATAGCCTTAGGTTCGTAAAATAGGAACCTAACTAAGTCTAACAATCGATTCCATGAATTGTGAAAATAGAAATACTGATAACTATCTTCCCCAAAAATCAACATCACAACAATTATTTAATTATGTGGAAATTCAAATCAACAGTTTGAAAAAAATCGGCCAATGTATTATGATTAAAATAACGGAATTGATTAAAAATACAATTGACTGATAGAGTCGAAATTAATCAACCGAAATGATTATATGCTAAAAAGGATATTAACAAGATCAATAGAATGCAGAAGAATTAGACAGGGAACTTGGGATAATGAGTGGATATTCTGTTGCATAAGTGTAATGGACTCTATATTGAAACGTGGGTGCGGCATTATGAAGGGGGGTGAATAGATTACGAACGGAACTCCCCCTCATCTGCACTCGTTAGACGATGGTTTAAACTGACTACATACGTCGCCCACATCGGCGGCGGCTGTATCGTATTGTTAACTTAGAAGACAAACTGTAGCAGTTGATCGCTAACGACATAAGCCGCTTAGTCTCGTCTGACAATAAATGCATAAATAGTGCGCTTATATCGTGGCAGAGACGGCACCCCCTACTCTTGAATCGATAGGCAGGCGGCGGCGGGTGATAGTTTATGCAACAGCTCGGTAAACTGAGTCACAATAATCTCCCCGTCTCCCCCCCCCCTCCCCGTTCCTAGAGTGTTTACATAATGCAGATGATGTCACCGACTCGTGGTCTGGAAAGAACGCGCTACGTTTGATGAACAGACGCTACATTTGATGAACAGACGGGATATGGTGCGACTATGTAGTATAGTCGTGCGTGCGTGTTACTCCTGTCTCTGTCCCCGTTCACCCCGTGGATCCACGAAGCTACTGTTATATAATCCGATACATCCTCATGATTATAGCCAGTTAGTATGCAGCTCATACACTATCGCCGAATAAAATCAGCTACGCGCGTCCCGATGGAAACCGCTCGCATACAACGTGAAGTATGCGAGGCAATCGTAAGTTGGTAAAAGACCACATATGCACTAGGCGTACTACGTAACTGGAGTCGTGTCTTTGATCATGAATTCTTATTTTTCAAACACATTATCGAGATTTTTCCACCATACAGCCTCGATTAACAAGCGTGAAGGAAGTATGGTCTAATGCAGCCCTGCGGTGTCTTCGAAAATTCGGCCTCAAAGTAAGATTAAATGGGTTATAGGTCTTTCTCGCATCCTGTGACAGAATTTACTATGCTAAAAATCATCACGTAGTAGATAAAAGCCTTGGCAGACCTATATTTCAGCAATAGTTAGAAATTCGAGCCTAAAATTGAATACTGTATCAGTCTACACGAGTGGAACACTAAAAACCATATCAATTCTTTACAGACATTAGCCTTGGTCGACATGTCAAGTCACAGTCGCAATTTACATTTAAATACCATTTAAAAGCCAGTTATCACCTCCTTAGACCTCCCTACATGCAACCTTGGCAGATGTATATTCGTGATGAAATGATAGGCAGCTTGGTGACATTAAAATAACGATCCTTTACCCTCAGTGAACTTTTTGTAGTCTGTTGAACTCACAGATCTATTTTCGGCTATGACCCAAATGCTGCGGTAAATACTGTAGTGTGCGTAAATTTTAACAATATACTGAGGGTTTTGATAGTTAAAGTTGCTGTGCGTTTTAATATCCGACGAAAAATCCAGAAGAGATATTTGTGGTAGTATGCCAATATTTAAGGGAACTGAACCATTAAATTTTGCATCACCATTCATTAGGTATCTCTTACCATTGATTTAAAACACTTGATAGTAATCTTGTTGAAACTAACGATATCGTCTGATGAATAATTCATGAGGAGGTCTACCTTGATCTGTTGGTAATTCATATGGATGTGCAATACAATAAAAATAAATCTATCTGAGCAGATGACTTGGTAAAGCACCACCATTTATTTATTATACCGCTGCTACACCGATCGGAATTGTGGACTAATGCAGGGTTGGTAGAACACTGGATCGCGCTACATCAGTTGAGTCTCGCAGCAGTAATCCAGTTAAAGTGTTTTATACAAGAATATTATAAGTGCAACTTGAATCAAATACATTGTATTTCATTTTATCATAGGGTCTCGAGTTTCGTGGGTCTTTTTCTCGGTATCCATTTTTGTATGAAATATTAATTATTTTATAATTACAGTTTAGCCAAACTGAAAATTTCGTGTCAATCAACACGTGTCTTTTTCAGATGAAACGTACATACATGTGCATACATACGAGAGATGTAACAACATTATTGACATTCTTCAGTCAATGCTATTTACAATTGATAAATATAGTACAGCATTATCTGGCCAATTTTTTTGAAGTGTGTTATGGTATGGATAGCATAGATACACTACATTAAAACCTATAAAATACTGGTGTAGCCGCGAACCTGTCAGATTAGGATTAGGATCAGATTGAGATCATATGACATGATGTCATATATTAGCTTGTTCATAAAGTTCAATTAAACACAATGGACTTGTAGGTAGGTAACTCAACAAAGTGGTTAGTTTATACTTGGCCTTTTTTTCCCTAAGTGGATATGATTCGGATGCTGCCTAACAGGGCGCTATCCCACCAATGTTTATGGCAGCTATTCAGCGCAGATAGAAAATCTCTGACACTCGCATATCACCCGTGAAGGATATCCAGCATCTACTCTACATTGTGGAGATGGGTCTCTCCAGCAACGTGCGATAAATAACCTGTTATACCATCACAGAAAAGTGAACTGGGAAGAACTACGACATTTCGGTTACGAGGCTGACGTGCTTAAGACTCGATCTGCTTCACCATACGGATAATCTGCTTCACCATAAGGATATCTGCTTCACCTTAAGGATAATCTGCTTCACCTTACGGATAATCTGCTTCACCTTACGGATAATCTGCTTCACCTTAAAGATACCCTGCTTCACCTTAAGGATAATCTGCTTCACCCTAAGGGCCATCTGCCCATGACTTGACACAATGACGATCTCACCTAACTAATCCCAGTATCTTAACCCGTGACAATCCTCCGAATTGCTATGGGTTAATTCCTACATAAGACTCAACGAGTATTGGCCCTGAAAAATATCATGCGTTCTAAACTGAATTCAATACAAAAATATTTTGGTTGATGACCAAGAGTCACGGCATAGTCAGTTCATTTATCATAATTTTGCCGTGTGACTAAACAACAGTGCTAGAATTATTCATTATTTTTGTACGGCGTGAACTACGATTGAGACTACTAATTGAATACAATATTATTTGCGGGAAGATTTCCGTCTTAATGCCCTCGTTGTATGAATGGAGCGACGGGGTATACTGTTTTTTCAAGTGGCCAGACAGGTAACGACAATGTCAACATCAGTTTAGCCGGGCGGTCTTTATGCCCAGGAATTGTGACCCAGTGCGCGCGCCGCCGTAAACATACACACACGGGCCAGAGGGACCGCGGTTGACATTGTTATAAAGAATTTAGTTATTGATTGAATGCCGCGGTGAAGCGCATACCAATATGGATGTCCCGTTTCTCTGTGTCTCCCCGTCATAATGGTGCTATTATTGCTGGCTGTTGTGCCTGGCTGAGAGTGTATCAAATAAACGCTGTCATAATAGAGTATGCTCGCCAGATCCGTAATCCTCTTATAGTTTATGCTGTTTGCGCTGCTTGGGCCATTCACTTAATTACGCCATCACCTGCAATATCACTGGCAGTAACGCCCAACGTGACCTAACCCCCACCTCCATCTCTCACCAAAGCTTGTCCCATCGAGCCGAGAATCAATTAAGACAGTAGAGCCCACGATCATAGCTCAACTATACACTACCACAACTACACAACCAGTCTCGCAACAGGCAATACGAACCCGTCGTCTAGGGCATTATGGCCATGTATAGAGGCAGCCGATGAATAGGTTAGCCACATTTATGACGGTGCTGAAATCACCGCAGTGCAACCAGAGAGGAGTGGGGTATGGGAAGGGGGTTTACATTCGTCTATTCAAAGTACTGGTTGCAAATGCCCAAAAGACATCCTAACCTGGTCGCAAGTTCCGAGAACACTGGGGACAAGTGATGATAATGAACAGTGATATGACACGATTGCGGGAGGAGGGGGAGGACAATAATGGACCATTCGCCCGTAAAATGAGCCAGTGGACAGAGCATCTATTAAGTTAGCTGTTACCTCACTGCATGGGCGACCGACAACCCGATTGGCAGATGAGGTTTGATATATTTTTGCCGGAGGGGGGTAAAAGGTTCTGAAAAGTCTTACGATCTAACCGAAATACAAAGGGTCACTCGTAGCATTTTTAATAAATTAGACAATGGGCCACAGTTAGTAAAGGCCGAATAGGGCCTGCGGGCCGTAGTTCCCGCATGTGAGCAATATACGGTAACGTGAATTGCATGCCATCTAGAAAATTCTAGCTCAGTACACAGTGATTAAATAACATTGCCATGCAAACTACCGTGAATGTGTGGAAATGCAGTTACGAAGCAATGCTTTTGATTAATACAGTAGACACGCTTGACTATTCTGGTAACAGCAATAGACTACGGTAAGTACATGAGAAATGGAGAATTATTTCAAGGTGATTATTCTATCAAAAAGTATCTAAGCAGGTCACTACGGCAGTATTAATCCTAAATCATACTGTACGTGTGTACTGATATATTAGCCAGTGTCCATTATCGTGAATTTATAACTGCGACATATTTTCGGACGAATGGAATGTCACGAACATTTTATAAATGGTACAAAGGTGAGGATACAACTGGATTTGGGCGTATTGACAGAAAAAGGTTATTTACCCATGCGTATTATTGTCAAATACGTTATAGTGTACAATAGCTTGGAGCATGTAGTGTATTATAGATATTCATGTTCAGCGTTGGTGAAGCTATTACAATGAGTAAACACTACAAAAGTTTGTCTACCTAGCTACATGATTCTTTGTGACATTAATACGATGTGAATGAAATGAGAAATTTTCGCAGTTTGTCGTGAATGATATGTGTTACATTGATAGTCACTTACTGCTTGCTCGCTCTCCTAATTATAAATGTAGATTGACCTAAAATGGAATTAGTGAATGAAAAAAATGAAAAAAAAACGAGACTCGATCTAAGCACAAGGTTATTATTGCTTCAATGAAATACTGTATCTGTATCTCGGTAGTTTAATATCCAGCACAAGTCATTTGGAGATCGTGAGATCGGAAACAACTTCATTAAAACGCTTTGGTAAAATATTTTTTGTGTGTTTTTCTGTTGATGAACCACTTTGGCTAAATTCATCCTTAAATGTTTGAGGAGATTCCATTTATAACAAATATTGATTAGATGTCTGTTAACTGTAATGACTCATTAGCTTGTGACAGTGACATGACACTGACAGGGTCCTATCGAGTTATGGGAAAGTCGGAATGTCGCAGGCAAATTCAGCCTGTGTTGTATCTAAAAACTGGAGCCTGCGGGGCAAATAGAGAATGTTTCCCTACAAAACTGAAGCCAGGGACCAAATGCACACTGGTTTTTTCTTCAAAGCTGCAGCCTGGAACTGAACTTAGCTTGAAAGTGCATCTGACAGCATATACATGCTTTAAGAAGCACTATAATCACTATTATTATTATTTATTATTATTATATTTCAACACTTCAGCCTTGAAGCTGAATGAAGCCAGTTTCTCTCAAACATGCGGCATACAGGCCAAATATAGCCATTTTACTTATATAGTACAACTTACGGGTTGTACCGTAATGGGCTGCAACCTCTTGTTATCAATGGGCTGCAAACTGCTGAATATAGAAATAAATTCTTCATACATTTGGTATAGCCCGCAATTTCGACATTTAGCCTCAGTATGGCGGAATACCTTGGAATATCACAGAAAACATTGAATAAGTTTAATATTTTCAATTTAAGTTCTTATATCAGTCTTCGAAAGGAGAAATTTCCATGTCAGGTGTACTTTGAAGGGTGTTGGGGTATAAATGAATACAGTGTCTACATAGTAGAAATCACCAGCATGAAAGGTAGTTATAATTGAGTAACAAAAGGCTGATTACCAAGGTAATCATTATCTAGAACATTCTTGGTTCTTTAAAAGGCTAGCCTATAAATGTGGTTAACACAGCAGATTTATTAGCTTCACCTATAAGGGATGGGGGAGAAATATTTACGGTGAAAACCCACTGAGTCTGGGCAGACATTTGACCTTGTATTCACACCACTGGCTCCCAACATCTACAGACAGCAACTATATCGCGCTCTCAGCCAAGTCTATGATATTTAATGGTTATTTACAATGAGATGAAGACGGGAGGCGAGATAGCGGCCATCCATACAATATCTGAAGGACAGCCACATCAGACAGAAAAGCGCCAAGAGAACCAGACCCCGGGGTTTTAAGGAGCTATGTACCCGAGAAATGACGCAGATAGTGTATTGGCTAGCGCAGGTATTGAACTAGGGTTCCTTTGTATTCGTAGATAAACATTAAGACAAACCAGATATAGATGATATAAAGAGGAAAAGGCGAGGTTTTGGTGCTACTTTATATAAGATAGGTTATAGCTATTACGTAAGAGGTTAAAGCAATATGTGGTATGTTTAGGGAAAGATACTAAGCAATTTCCTCAAGTAGGCCAGTAAAAAAAATCAGCTGTAAGAGATATTTTAATTGCATATATCTAAGAGACGGCTGAGAAAACTTTACAGAGTGACATAATGGCGACTTCACTCGGGCATTCCAACCATCCAGATCGCGCACAAATGTTAGTTATTGTGTGTAACAAAACACTATTGTGGCGACATCGCGGCCATTTTATTTGCCTAGTCGAGCCACGAGACAATATTACGGGCGAACGCGATTGTGTGTGTGCTTTTTAATTGCCTGTATCAATTCAGGTAAAGCACCTATTTAACCGGTAGCATGTTAAATGCTTTTTTCAATACGACCCTAATTAAGGATGCCGGAGTGTTTTCAAACTTCAAAAGTGTTTGTTCAAGTGTATTATACGCATCACTATTTAGGAGCACAATGTACAATGTGACAGCCATAGGTTATACCCCCGAGTTACAGAGGACTATTATACTTCTGGATTTGGTAAAAATGTTACAACTCACCCGCTATTCATGAGTGTGCACTTTAGGATTAACCCTAGGGGGAATGGATGAACGCAGTTGGTAAAGCGCCAGCCTATGAACCAGAAGGTAGACAGTTCAAATCCCGGGTAATAACTATTGTTTTTTTTCTTGTATCCTTTAGCAAGGTACTTAAGCACAGTTGTTCTAGTTCACCATTTCTAGTATACCATTGAATTTCATTCGTGGCCATGTGAATAATATGGACTATAGAAGAGAATTTGTACAGTTTAGTAGTTGCCTTCCCCTTGACCTGATGTAAGCCATAAATTTAGCAAGATAGGCAACCAAGACATGTTGACGCTTTAAAATGCGGTGCAGACTTGACCTTGTCGTAATTGAGGTTTAGTTCATCATTTAATAATTGAACGATACAACTACCGATACAGGCGCTTGGTTTTGTGATACTAAATTCATAACAAATGTTATCTTCCTTCATATTAACTAATGTAACTGCCACTACTTTCAGCATAAGTTTGAAACATTTCATGATAAGCTACTGCCACGATGAAATGAAACAATTTCCATGAAACTAAAAAACTACACAGCATGATCAGCATCCCAGATATTTTCTATATATTTTGGCATTTTATCGCTGAACTTCAAGCTGAGATGCGTTGTAAATGTTGGTGCCACGTTAGTCACATCATACAATACAGAGAAATAGTTTACCTTACTTTCTTTTTGAAAGTTTAGTAATTAGCATAAACTATTACTATTATTTATTATGTAAATTAGTATAAACCCTGGCTTCCTACACAGTTTTAGTCATTAAGTATTTTCCTTCATTGGTTAGATTTTTTCTAAGTTTGGGTCGTTTCTAAGTTCAGCTAGGGTTGACTCAATAACAGTTGCTAAAGACTCTCATGGCTTCCGATTTACCTATACTCTGCGACATAGTAACATCACCTTGATCAACCTTTAGCAACTTCGACATCTTCTGCGAAGAGTTGCGTACTTAGAATATATATAAATTGCGTTAAAATGTAAAGTTAGAGTAACTTTTGACTAATCATCAACTGAGATAAAAGTTGCTGCCATTACTTTTATTACCTTTAGTGTTTTATGCTATATCGATAATACAGGCACAGAAATCAGAAGTGGCATTGCATTTCCACGACAGATAAAACCACATGTCATGCGTGAGACATATATTTACACGAGAGACATTACCTCTCTTTAAATCAGCTGAATAAAAAGAACAACAATACAAACAAACACCGCAGTCTGTCAATAAGGCAATAGGCAATACCCACACAATATGGGATCCTCCCACATTATCCACTTCAGGTATCCAGCTAAGAACCCCACGCCTCACTCCCCTTAGGAACAACACGCAGAGATTTATATCACCAAAAAGTCAATTGTGGCGCGTAGTAAAATATTCATGACAGAATAGAGAATATCATTGAATAGCCGCAGGGTTAATCCATCCCCACGGTGTCATCCGCCTCAAAAGGTCGCTGACTAAATTGATGATCTTGCGTGCAACATTATAAATTATTTACTGGTTAATTTAAATGTGTAATCAACACCAAACACAAACTTGATTAGTTTACCCGAATTCCTTAATATTGATAAGACATCTTTTAGGCCAATGATTAGCGCGGATGCGCTTCTGACATTTCTTATTATTTGGTAATATTTGCAAGAAGATTGATGTTTAGTTCATCATTTAAATAGAACAATAGGGCAGAAAGGCGTTTTATATTGTGTGAAACAAAAATTCATCACAAATGCTATCTTCCTTCGTATTCACTAATGTAAATGCCACTACTTTCAGCATAAGTTTGAAACATTTCATAAACTACTGCTACGATGAAATGAAAGTTTCCATAAACTAAAATAAATGACTACACAGCATGATCAGCATCCCTGTTATTTTTCTATATATTTTGGAATACATATCCCTTAATATTGATAAGACATCTTTTAGGCCAATGAATTAGCGCGGACGCGCTTCTGACATTTCTCATTATTTGGTAATATTTGCAAGAAGATACTTTCACTCGAGCAGCGATATATAGTGGAATGCAATAAATCAACAGCTACCGTAGTATTTATGACCGAAGATTGTATCTGCGAAAAGAGCGTAAGTGAAAATATATCATCAATATGTAGGTTATATGTATCTTTCTACTAAGATAAAAATGTGACAAATATAAGGTAACACCTTTTTGACTAAACAAGATTAGAATCAACATGTGCTTCGACTGCTTTCGTATTAGTATTTCGCATTCATCGGGTATTTAGTTATTGAGAATAGGCTGATTACCATGGTAATCAGTGTATGGCAATCATGATCATATAAAAAGCTAACCTATAAATGTGGTGAACAAAACAAATTCATTAGCTTCACTTATGAAATACATCCTGTGAAAAACCCACCTTCTTCAATGTATGCCAGTGGTTACAAACGTCTACGTACAAGCTATTGTGTTGTACACTCCGCTAAGAGTACGATACTAAATGATTATTTACAATAAGATGAGGACATAGGGAGGTGGTAACCGACAGCATTTGAAGCACCACCACATTAGAACGACAAAGGCTATCCAGACCCCTTGAGCATAGGGACTTTTGGTGCTTCCTGCCTGGAAAATTCCAGAGATTTGGTATACTGGCTAAAACTAGAATTTAACCATTCTTGATTCAAAGTCAAATGCTTTAAACACTACGTTAACTGCGCCTTACTTAATATGGAACAATGAGTGGACGATGTGGGATAGCGCGTACATTAAACACTTGACTAGAAACAAAAAGTAATTACAGAGAAAAATGGATCCTGTTATTCTCTTTTGTATGCGTTAAAGCAAATTTGAGAGAGTCAAAAAGTTATTTAGTATTTTACAATTATACTGGCATGGCAACCCAACCTCAATTTCAAAGGAAAGTCAAGCTTCCTCGAGTATTCTTAACAGGATTGTTAGGTAATCTTAGAGGCACCCATTTAAAAATTATGCAGGCACATCAAAGATATTAAACCTGATATCTTTGACCCATTGGATGATTTACAAAAGTGACTAAGAACTAGAGATACCAGGCAAATGTGGATTCCAACAATTTGTCCTCAGAGACCAATAACTCGTTAATGTACAAAAAAGAATTCAATTATTAGATATTAACGCTATGGCAATAATGATGTCGCAAAGGTGACTGATAAGGGAATATAAATGCAAACAAGGCGAGGTTTCAAGCAATTTACCCCCAACGAGCAATAATTCAACTGACTACCAGGAGGAATCCAAATGTTTGCACCGTTGAAACTGCCTTTGTGTGCTCCTGATCTCTGTGGTCGAGTTATTTTTCAAAGATATTTTCGTAATTATGTCAATAGAGGAGTGATACACTCCAGCCAACAAATGACGGTGATCAAAGAAAAATCGTAGATCGATATCGTGACTGTAGGTAATCATAGTGACTTCCTTCCTGCTTCGCAGACCAGGTTCCTGGCTGAACCATAACAAACAGAAACTGCGTAACGTTACTCTGACAATATTAATGAACTAAAAAAAATTGTGCGATATGATGGATTACTCATACAAGTAGGAACTTGCGAATGTTTACGGTAGTCTGAAATGGTAAAACACTAAGGTCCCGGATGCACACGGGGTGTGTGGAGGTGTTACTCTCAGTTAGTCTACAGGCCATTAATTTTGCCTCCATTTACCGAGTCTAAGAATCGATCATGTTGAAGACATCTACTAAAAGCAGTACAACAACACGATGAAATCACTTTGACAGAGAACTTTTTGTGACAGAGATGGATCGCTCAATCGCGACTGACATTTGAACTAGTGATGACTAATTGGCGATATAGCGATGTTGTACCAGTGTATCAATGTAAAACTTACCAAATCTGTATATCTGTACAACTTGAGTAACCAAAAAGGAAATGAAAAAATTAGCTGCCAAATCAGTAAAAGAACCAAGGATCTTTTAATGGGTTCAGGAATGAATGATGAATGAAAATGCTCCAAAAGTCATTACTGTATATTTACGTATTCAATAACACCTTTGACACCCGAATACATCAATTTTTATGCCATTCTTATTTCGCAATATAATTGTATGTAATTGTGTTGTTTTCAATACATTACAGCGATTAACTTTTTCTCTAGCATCTCATGAATATATCTTGACATAAACCAAAGCACTGGATAGCAGATATCCGCAGAAAACGTGCAGATATCCTGCCAAAAATTTCAAATATATCAAAGAATATTTTTTATCCAAACATGACAGATGCTGACTCTACCGGGGCAGCTATAAAACTAAGCTTTCATGCACATGAAGTCGCAACTCATTGCCAATAAAAAATAATTGTTCAATGAAAAAAATCTGTCTGTAGTCAGACAGGATGGGATTGAAATAAAACAGCTTACTGTGTAATAGATGGTCTGGGAGTTCCTTACAATAATTGCTAAAAACCAACATTTGTAGATAATGTACATGAAGTAGATAATGAACTAAATGCTCTTTGAGCAATTCTGGATGAGTTCTATCAGTAAATTTTATTTGTATTTGCATGATCTTACTAAATGTGATGTTTAAGCAAAATTGGCTTTTATATTATATATTCTTCCATTTTTGTGCTAATTGCATTCATTCAATTTGTAAAATCATATTGTGAACTCACCCCCCCCCCCAAGAAAAATTGTTGACAAAATTGACATTGTTAAAAAAATGCTGACATTTCTGACAGAGTTTGATGTTTGTGACTAGCAGCAAATCAATAAGGGGTGAAGCTTTGTGTAACTTCTCTTGTTGTTGACCAATATATTGTTATGCAATTCATAATCATGTTTTTTCAATGATATAAGACAATGTTTTACTTCCCATGCAATTGGGTTTGAAGCAAGAGAAGGTTTCGATCCAAATGAAATACGTCTGTGGTATGTGTGTGCGTGTGGTACATTTTTTCCTAGCCATTAGCCTTAACACTCCTGCCTGTCCACATTTCCAGGACTTCTCTTCTTCATTTTCAATAACACCCTGGGTATGCCTAATGTCTAGCAGTCTATCAATGTTCACACATCATATACTGGCCATATTCTGTATTTTTTAAGCTGTACACAAAGTTCTACGATCGACATAATATGTAGTTTATGTTTAGTCTAAAGACGTCATCAATGTCACCTTCCCTCACTAATACAAAGACACCGTATAAAGTTTGTTGAAAAACTAATCAGAGTTGTATAGACTCCAGTCATGAGGGCTATATATGAACTTGGAAATACTGATATATAATTACACTGTTTTCACTCGGCGTAACTCATTAAAAAAGCCAGACATGACAAATTTATTGAGATATTTACTTGGCATATCGCATTTATTTATTTTATACATTCATCACATATTCACATAGCTATAGAACTAAGGATGCTGGCTGCACCGAGTGCATGTTGACCTATTGCCTGCAGTCTGCGTCGCATCCAATGAAATTATGCGAACGATGAACAAAACGTTGTCGTCGTCATCATTATCATCATTATCATCATTATCATCACCAAAAAAAGCGAGTCAATCGGTACATTGTCTGGATAGATCAGCGGCGATAATTACCGATTATGTCTGTCTGTAATGTGACTGTCAATGTAGCCCCGGCATTACCCATATTACGCAGCATTAGCCATATTACGCGGGTGTCATAGCCATAAACAAAATTATACCGGAGCGTAATGGTTATTAATGAGAGAAAGCATCTGCCATGGCTCAGTGAGGCACCCCGGAGACACAGTTGGATACCAGGGCTGAGGGGATCAATCATCTAGCATGAGTGGTCTGGTTCCAGTCAGTTGGTCAAAGAAGCCTGGACAATGCCACCAATCACTCCCCTGCAGCGTTGAAGCATGGCAACCACATAGCTCAGTCACTAGGGTACTACTGACTGTTGGATCAGATCGTAGTAAAGGGCTCCCATCTTGTTATTAATGTTTTTCTCTTATATCCTCAGCAAAGGTCTGAGTAAAACAAAATTTAAATTCGAACATGTATGAAATATTAAAATCGTGGGCGCAGTGAACTCGTGCGATCCGGGTTATGGATTAGGGTTAGTGTTAGTAATAGGATAACAATATATTCTGGTGTCATGGCGGAATATATGCTGGTGTGATTACGGAATATACGCTGGTGTCATGGAGGAACATCCAAGGGCAGATCCCTAGTTCACTGTGCCATTTGTGTATATAATTCAAATCTGTATTGAAAACATCTGCTATGCATGTGCCACAGTTCAGTTGAAATATATGGTACAGGCCTACCCACTTATCTCGAATTCACTCGGACTGGCTTTAAATAATCGAGATAAACGTATTTCGACATATC
>WURV02150209.1:0-17509 GCA_011762755.2 Epimenia babai | reverse complement strand
TCGAGCGCGTCGACGGGAGGTCGTTTGATCCCAACGCGCGAGTTCTTCCCCCGTCGAACGTGCGTTTCCCCATACACCTCCACGTAGGCGCGCGCCGTTCCGTTGGTCATTATCCCGCGCCTCACGCAGTCCGGCATGAGCGTCTCCACCAGCGAGTCCACGCCGCGCGACTGGCATACGTCGCGGAGCAGCGCGGAGAGGACGCGCTCCGCGCCGTATCTCGGCGGGTCCGGCGCGGCGGCGCATCGTCGGAAAATAACGCGGGAGTCGCGTTGGAAGTCCGGAAGAGGAGGAGGCGGCGTAGACGAGGTCGCGCTAGATGGGCGGGACGGTTTTGAGCGGCTCGACTTCGGCCGTTTTGCCGTCGGCGTCGCGCTCGGATGAGACGAGGAGGGAGTGGAGTGTGAGTTGTCGGCGGTGAACGCGTCGACCAACATGCTCAGGTCGAACTGCCCGGCCGATGCGTTGGCTTCTTCGAGCTGAAACGGAGACGCGAAGGTCGCTTAAAACACGCGCGACTAGACATCGCGACACGGTGACGAGGAACTAAAAGTCTAACGGCCCCAACGGTATCGAAACATATCGCTTACCAGCAATTGTAGCAAATCCGTGTCGTCATCGTTGGTGGCGGTGGGTCGTGTCGGGGAAGCCGTATGCGGCTGTTCTGTCGAAGGATAGACGTCGATCGGCAGTGGCGAATTGTATACTGGCAGCGGGTGCTCGCTTGAAGGAACGACGTCGATCGGCGGCGAGATGTACACCGGCAGCGGCTGCTCTCTGGGAGGGACGACGTCGAAAGGCGGCGGTGAGTTGTAGACGGGTAGGGGCAGTTCTTCCGATGGGACAACGTCGAAAGGCGGCGAGTTGTAGACGGGTAGGGGCAGTTCTCTCGATGGGACGACGTCGAAAGGCGGCGAGTTGTAGACGGGTAAGGGCAGTTCTTTCGATGGGACGACATCGATCAGCGGCGGCCAGTTATAGACGGACAACGGCTGTTCTCTCGATTGGACGACGTCGATCGGGGGCGGGACGTTGATCGGCAACGGTTCGTCTCTCGAAGGGACGACGTCGATCGGCGACGGCCAGTTGTAAACGGACAACGGCTGTTCTCTCGGTGGAACGACGTCGATCGGCGGCGGTTCCGGCCGCTGAAAAGAAGAAGACGAGAGCAGCGTAATGACTAAACGCGCGAACCTAAGCGCGACGCGCGAAACGGACGTAACTAACGTGAGCTGGCTGTAAATATCGTAGCGTACTCACCTTTTCTTCGTTCGCTGGTTCGCCAAGAGGGTCTACTTCTTCCCACTCGCTATGGCCTCCATCGTCGTCGCTGTCGCTGTCGCTCTCGCTCTCGCTCTCCGATAAATCGGGTTCCGCGTGCCGTGGTGTTTCGGTCTGTATTATCGTCGTCGTCGGCGGCGCCTGTTGCGTTTCCTCATTTGGTATTTTCTGTGGCGGGGGCGCGTATTGCAGCTGTTCTGTCGGCATCGCCGTTGGCGGCTGCGCATTGCGCATTTCCTTGCTCGGTATCCTTTGCGGCGGGGCCGCGTTGGGCCTTCTTTCAGTCGGTATCGTCGCCAGCGGCGGCGCGTTTCGCGCTTCTTCGAGACGGAGTTGCCACGCGGCCAGTCTGTCTTCGGCAACCGCGCGTTGCAGACCGGAGGACTTCGAACTTCTGTGAGTTTGTTTTACGCGAGCCATAACGTCGGCGCGATAACGTAAAAAAGTCGGACGTACGTAACGTTTAAAGAACTTCGAGAAAATTAAGATGTCGCAATCACATCCACTGACGATCGACTATCGAACGACGGGTTTTATAGCCGCCCGAGACGCTCGCGGCACGTATGGAACGACGCGAGCGGCGAATCAACGACGACTAGCGGTTATTTTTAGACGCGCTAATGACCAATCGACGAGGTGGAGTCGGGTTATTTTTAGACGACGCTGAAACATCGATCAATCGGTGACGAGGAGACATCGACCAATCGGTGACGCGTAGGCGAGATGCTATTTTTAGCGTTTCTAAGACCAATCTCCATCTTTACCGCGCGGGGATCGAAATAGACGTGTTAAAAATAACCCAAATGCCGCGCGCGTATTGGTCCAAGATGTTTCGCTTAAAATCCGATAGCGGCTAAAAATAGCTAGAAGCTCTGTTTTCATTCGCCGCCTAGGATTTGGGATTCGAGCCAATAAGAAACCGCGGTGCCGGCTACGGCTAGACTATAAAAGAGAAAGGACTTGTCGTGAAAAACCATAACCGACGATCGAGCGGATAATAAACAAAATCACGAGTGTTTTCTTCTCCAGTCACTAACTTTAAACAAAACCATGGTGGATTACCAAGAAAGACTGAACCTACCCGGCGGTGAAGTCAACTTGGTGAGACTCGTATATCGTTACGAATAAGAGTAAAACCATAATTTTATGGTAGAATTTCTCGTAATTGTGTGTATGTATGTATGTATGTGTGTATGTGTGTGTGTGTGTGTGTGTGTTTCGTTTATGCCTATGTCTTTTTACACTGTGTTTGTGCTCCGCAGAAAACGCCTAGTCATCGATGACGTATGTAACATTTTCGCGCCTCGTGTGCTTTCAGTTTCACGACTTCGCCAGGTTAATCAGAAAGATACCCGATAACCACACGAATGCCTCGCTCCTGCGCCGCCTCTTCGAAATAGTGGCGGAGGCCGGAGTCCTTACGAACGCGTCCGTCGCGCGCTATAACGGGCGGCACCGCGGATCGCCACAGCAACATAACGGCATGAAGTATCCCACCCCCGCCTTCCACGACTCGGGACCCTACCGGGACATGGCACCGACAGAGATGGTGCCACTACCACCACCTCCACCACCGAAGCAGCAGCACGAAGTAGTCGTCGCCACCGTCGATCCCGTCTACCTCGAGAACCTCGAAGCGGTCTACGACGCGTTAACGACGACCGGCGGCGTTAACGAGGAAGATCCGCCCGCGGCTCCCTTAACGGGTAATGACGACCGCGAACGACCGACGGAGAGCAACGGCCAGAGGGAAGAGTTGGACCTCACGCGCCTAATCGAAGAGAATGAGCTGCCCAATATTCCTCCGTACGATCGCGAGCAATGCGTCCTCGCGGAGCGCGATGACGCGGAGGAATTCGAAGACCTCCAAGATATTTCACGCGAAGCGTTCGGCCGAGCCACCATCAGGTTCGAACGCACCAGAGAGAATCCCGAACTTGACACGTTGATGGACATGGCTATCAACGCGCTGTTGCGAACGGACTCTTCGGTGTACTTCAGAGTGCACGCCTGCGAGCTATGTTATGGGAGGCCAAAACAGGTGGTGACGAACTGTAACCACGTTTGCTGTCGCCGCTGCCTCGCTCAGTATTGTCGAAATTCGGACGCGTGTCCCTTCTGCCGTATGCCGGTAACGAGTTTCCGTAAGAGGGATCTTACGGAATTTCGCGCCGATTCCGACAGGGCGAAGCGGGCGCGCCTCGAAATGATGTCGCAGGTGTGAACACGCAGCGGAGTGATACGACAACAGTCTCTCAGTAATATCCACCGTGAAGAAACCGCGCGCAATCCTAACTCGCCGACTTTACCACCGCACCTAACATTCTTCGCCGGTTGAGGACCGATTGTCGCTCTATCGATCGTCGCTTTCGTGTGGATTTTGGCGCCCAGAGTCCGTTCCTGACATTGTGCGAGAAAAAACTGCGTCGTTGATAGAACATTCCGACCTAGGATTACATTCGTCATACGCATCATTGTGACTGTATAATATTCATTCCGTCGTTAATAGTAGTGAAAATAATGTATATTTTTTGTGTCGATTTTAGGAATAGTTAATCGTAGGAAAAAATGTGTAATATATAGTTTGTAAAATATAAATACTCGTAAAAAATAATTTTCGCGAATTTTCTTCATTTATTAGTTACGGTAACGTACACTAGATACGTAGTATATATGCGGGAATAAAAACTCTCGGGCGGACTTAGGCCTTTTAGAAAGACGGGTTCTACACCGGCGATGGAACGGATCTCGACGGCGGAAAACATCGGGAGCTCCGAACAACAGCGACGATGCGTCGCGAATAGGGAGACGGGAAAGTCAGCTCGGAAGACTTAATAATCATTCGGGTTCGATACCGCGGCTCGGACTGGGACTCTAAAAAAAACGGGGCAAAAACACGTCGAGCACTCGGCTTTTGTGTCGATTTTAGGAATAGTTAATCGTAGGAAAAATGTGTAATATATAGTTTGTAAAATATAAATACTCGTAAAATATAATTTTAGCGAATTTTTTCATTTATTAGTTAGAGTTGCGTAGCCGATATATGTAGTATATACGTGCGAATGAAACTCGCCGTGGGATTAGGCCTTATTGGGAGATGGCGTTCGACTAGCCTCATCGACGAGCGTAAGGCGCAGGCTAGCCACGGATGATGAGGCCGACTCCCACATCACGCCCGATGGCGACCTCAGACTCTCTACCAACTCGCATGGAAAGGGCGGAAGCGGCTGCCGACGCTACCGAGATGCGGATATCTTTAGAAATCGGACACGTGGGAAACATACCCGCAACCGTAGACCGTGCCTACGACAAGCGGTCGACGAGTTATATAGTCGATAATCTCGCTCGCATCGCGCGGCGAAGTCCCGGCCGTCGAAGTCTTCTCTAGTTCGCCAAAAAGGGGCCTTACGGGCGACCCCGCTCCCTGTTTCCTAACGGCGCGCGTTTTTCGAGATTTCCCGGATTTAGCGCGAGAGTCGCGCGTCGAATAACGCTGAAAAAACGAATCGGGCGCGTCAAGATCCGGAGTCGACGACTCGCGAGGCGCACTACGCGAATCGAGCGACCGCGACGTCGATAGCGCGAAGGACGCGCGATGGACGCGGCTCCCCGGCGACCCCATCTCTTTGAGACTCGAAAAAATCTCGGTTTATAACCACGCCTCTTTTTATTTAGGTCATGACCTCGTTAGGTCACGAGGTCACAACCTTAAGGTCGTGAGTGGTCACGAGGTCACAACGCCGAGGTCGTGAAGAATGACGATAACGCAACGACAAGGTCGTGGTAAGTCACGAGGTCGCGTGTCCGAGGTCGTGACTCGCAATGTCACGCGGTATCGACGTTGATTATGTCGCGTTAGAAGTTTCGATCGTACGACTTTACGCATCGTTTTAGGAGTCAGTCCAAAGACATAATAAATCGTTTTACGACGATTATTTTTTCTCAAAATTCAAGCACGAAAATCTGCCTCAATTTCCATCGAGGAATGCGAATAATATGCCTAGTTTAGGCTGGTTCGAACTCCCAACCTCTCGTATAGAAAGCGAAGGTTTTCTAACCACCGTGGCGCGGGCGTCAACAACTCGTCTTACTTCTATGTGTCCGTTTTCTAAAACGTCTAATTCCACCCGAGAGTTTTATTCCCGCGTATATACTACATGATCCGAGGCGGTAACTAAACTATGAAGTCTCCGCGTGGCGAACACTGCCATCTTCTCGTTTCCCAGGCCGCCGGTGATCCTTTCGGTTATTGTTTTCGCGCGTCACGTTCCGTTCCACCGCACCCGAACAAAATTCGCCTTTCATAGACCATCGTAACGAAATAATTATAAATATTCTAAGTTGTTCCGTGGCAAAAGCCGAGTTCTCGACGTGTTTTTGCCCCGTTTTTAGAGTCCCAGTCCGAGCCGCGGTATCGAACCCGAATGATTATCAAGTCTTCCGAGCTAAAACTTTCCCGTCTCCCTGTTCGCGACGCATCGTCGCTGTTGTCGTTCGGAGATCTCGATGATTTCCGCCGTCGAGATCCGTTCCATCGCCAGTGTAGAACCCGTCTTTCTAAAAGGCCCGAGTCCGCCCGAGAGTTTTTATTCCCGCATATATACTACGTATCTAGTGTACGTTACCGTAACTAATAAATGAAGAAAATTCGCGAAAATTATTTTTTACGAGTATTTATATTTTACAAACTATATATTACACATTTTTTCCTACGATTAACTATTCCTAAAATCGACACAAAAAATATACATTATTTTCACTAGTATTAACGACGGAATGAATATTATACAGTCACAATGATGCGTATCACGAATGTAATCCTAGGTCGGAATGTTCGCGTGTCGCGCATTCGCGACGAAATAGTTCTATCAACGACGCAGTTTTTTTTCTCGCACAATGTCGGGAACGGACTCTGGGCGCCAAATTTTCACACGAAAGCGACGATCGATAGAGCGACAATCGGTCCTCAACCGGCGAAGGATGTTAGGTGCGGTGGTAAAGTCGGCGAGGTAGGATTGCGCGCGGTTTCTTCACAGTGGACGACTTCCGCCGCGGGTTTTCCTGACGGAGAGAGGCCGGGACTTCTCGCGCTATAGGGAGGCCCGATGTGGGAACCTCGAGATCGCGGCTGAGTCTCGTTAATCTGCGAGTACAAAAACCGTAGCGATTACATCACAGTGCCGTCGAAGATATAAGCATCTTTTAAAACTCAAAACACACACACGCGGGAACTCTACCTAAATTCGCCGTTATCCGAAACTCGAATGAAGAATCATCTAGAAAATGACGAGGAATGACTTAAGTTGACTGAGAGTACGCTAAGAAAAGTTCGTACGCCAGATAATAAACTCACCGCTCGCGCGTTGTAAGTCGAGCAGCGCGATCTCGAGGTCCCAATCGTCTACGTAACGCGGGATGTTGGTCGCTACGTTCTTCCATTTTTTCGGGTTAGTCTTTTCGCCGTTGATGACTAGGTAAAAATTGGCCATCTTCACGCGGGGGAGTCCGGCGGGTGTGGTATTGCCCCAATCGGCGAGGCAGCCAGCGCAGAATAGCTTCTTGATTCCGCGCTCCTTCTTTTCACGATTGTGGTGCGGTCGAGTTTCGCTCTGCAAAATAAATATCGCACGTTATAAATATCGACGTAAAGAATCATCGGTGGGTCCGCGACGGTTACGTTCATAATCGCAGCGCGCGGGGAAAAACTTTCGAGAAACGCGAAATAGCGACGGTATTTATATTCGATAACGAGTGTATAATACGATAACGAAAATATAACGAATTTAGCTTGGTGGCAAACGCCATTGTGGGCACGATATAGTGTATAATACGATAACGACCGTATAACGAATTTACCTTTGATGCGAAGTCGATCGTTGGTACAATATGCGCGTTTCCAGCCGTTCTTCTCACATCCTTCAGCGCACACGCCTCTTCCCCGCATTTCTTGCATACGAGCGTCGAGCCGTCGTCGTCGTCATTCGTCTTAATAGGTGCCGGTTCAGGAAACAAGCCGAACCGGCTGGTCGGCGGGCAGATAGTGTATACCTGCGCTAGATGAATGGCGCGTAAGGCGAACGTAATCCTATCTTCTTTGTCAAGTCCGCGCATTATCCTCTTTATGGTGAGGCGATTAAATTGAGAAGCCGTGATTATAGCGTCGAAGAGATTGGTGGTCATCTCGTCTTTCGGGTTGCGATAAACAGAGATTGGAATTATCCGAAAACTTAGTGAAAAGCGTCGAATAGTAACTAACCCGTGCGCGTCTCCCCTTTTTATATCAAAGCCGCGAAAATCGTAGTCGTCTCCGATTGGTCGAGTTTTAAGGCCCAACTATATCCGTATCGCGCGCGCGGATAAAAATAGAAGCGTTAAAAATAACCAGATGCCGCGCGTTCATTGGTCGAAGTTCCTCAGCATAGAAGCCGGTAGCGGCTTAAAATAGCGAGATGCTCGGATATTATTTACCGCCTGGGATTTGCGACTGAGAGCCAATGAGAAGCCTCGGCGCCGGCTACGGCTAGACTATAAAAGAGTGAGGACTTGTGAAAAACCATAACCGACGATCGAGCGGATTATAAGAAAAATCACGAGTTATTTCTTCTTCAATCACTAACTTTAAACAAAACCATGGTGGATTACCAAGAAAGACTGAACCTACCCGGCGGTGAAGTCAACTTGGTGAGACTCGTATATCGTTACGAATTAGAGTTAAACCCATATTTTTTTTCGTAGAATTTCTCGTAATTGCGCGCGCGTGTGTGTGTGTGTGTGTGTGTGTGTTTCGTTCCTGCCTACTTTTTTTACACTGTGTTTGTGCCCCGCGGAAAACGCCTAGTCATCGATGACGTATGTAACATTCTCGCGGCTCGTGTGCTTTCAGTTTCGCGACTTCGCCAGCTTAATCAGAAAGATACCCGATAGCCAGAACAATGCCCCGCTCCTGCGCCGGCTCTTTGAAATAGTGGCGGAGGCCGGAGTTCTTACGAACGCCTCCGTCGCGCGCTATAACGGGCGGCACGGGGGATCGCCGCAGCAACACAACGGCATGGCGTATCCCACTCCCGCCTTCCACAACTCGCGAACCTACCGGAACATGGTTCCGGTAGCGATGATGCCACTACCACCACCTCCACCACCGCAGCCGCAGGACGGAGTAGTCGTCGACCCCGTCTACCTCGAGAACCTCGAAGCGGTCTACGACGCGTTAACGGCGACCGGCGGCAATAACTAGGAAGATCCCCCGCGGCTCCCTTTGCGGGGCATGACGACCGCGAACGACCGACGGAGAGCAACGGCGAGAGGGAGGAGTTGGACCTCGCGCGCGCGTAATCGACGAGGATGAGCTGCCCGATATTCCTCCAGTCGATCGCGATGAAGAAGCGAGGAACGCGTCGCGAACGTTCGCCTCGTACGCTCCCGACGTTGTGCGAGAAAAAAACTGCGTCGTTAATGGAACTACTTCTTCGCTAATGCGCGACACGCGAACATTCCGACCGAGGATTACATTCGTCATACGCATCATTGTGACTGTATAATATTCATTCCGTCGTTTATACTAGTGAAAATAATGTATTATATTTTTTGTGTCGATTTTAGAAATAGCTAATGGTAGCAAAAATGTGTAATATATATATAGGTTGTAAAATATAAATACTCGTAAAATATAATTTTCGCGATTTTTTTCAATTTATTAGTTAGAGTTGCGTAGCCAATATATGTAGTATATACGCGCGAATGAAGCTCGCCGTGGGATTAGGCCTTATTGGGAGATGGCCTTCGCCTAGCCTCATCGACGACCGTAAGGCGCAGGCTAGTCACGGATGATGAGGTCGACTCCAACATCACGCTCGATGGTGACCCCGGACTTTGAAAAATTCGACCCCGACTCACTGAGCGACGTCGTACAGCCACTTACTAACTCGCATGGAAAAGGTGGGAGCGGCTGGGGACGCTACAGACATGCAGCTTTCTTCAGAGATCGGACACGTAGGAAACATACCCGCAACCGTAGACCGTGCCTACGACAGGCGGTCGACGAGTTATATAGTCGATAATCTCGCTCGCATCACGCGAAGTCCCGGCCGTCGGAGTCTTCTCTAGTTCGCGAAAAAGGGGCCTTACGAGCGACCCCGCCCCTTGTTTCCAAACAACGCGCGTTTTTCGAGATTTTCCGGATTCGGCGCGAGAGTCGCGCGTCGAACAACGCCGAGAAAACGCATCAGGTGCGTAAAGGTCCGGAGTCGACGACTCGCGAGGCGCACTACGCGAATCCAGCGACCGCGACGTCGATAGCGCGGAGGACGCACGGAGGATGCCGCTTCCCGGCGATCCCATCTCTTTGAGACTCGAAAAAATCTCGATTTATAACCACGCCCCTTTTTATTGAGGTCATGACCTCGTTAGGTCACGAGGTCACAACCCCGTGGTCGTGAGGGGTCACGAAGTCACAACGCCGAGGTCGTGAAGGGTGACGATAACGCAACGATAAGGTCCTGGCGACTCACGAGGTCGCGTGTCCGAGGTCGTGACTCGCGATGTCACGCGGTATCGACGTCGATTACGTCGCGTAGGACGTTTCGACCGTACGACCTTACGCATCGTTTTAGGAGTCAGTCGAAACACATAATGAATCGATTCACGACAAATATTTTTTTTCCAAAATTAAGCACGAAAATCCGCCTCAATTTTCATCGAGGAATGCGAATAATATGCCTAGTTTAGGCCGGATCGAACTTCCAACCTCTTGTATAGAAAGCTGAGGTTTTCTAACCACCGTGGCGCGGGCGTCAACAACTCGTCTTACTCCTATGTGTCCGTTTACTAAAACGTCTTATTCCACTTGAGAGTTTTATTCCTGCGTATATATTACACGATCCGAGGCGGTAACTAAACTACGAAGTCTCCTCGCTGTGAACGCTGCCATCTCCTCGCTTTCCAGGCCGCCGGTGATCCTTTCGGTTATCGTTTTCGCGTCACTTTCCGTTCCACCGCGCCAGAACAAAACTCCCCTTTCATAGACCATCTTAACGAAATAATTATGAATATTCTAAGTTGTCCCGTGGCCAAAGCCGAGTTCTCGGCGTGTTTTTTCCCCGTTTTTAGAGTCGCGGTCCGAGCCGCGGTATCGACCCCGAATGATTATTAAGTCTTCAGAGCTAAAACTTTCCCATCTCCCTGTTCGCGGGGCATCGTCGCTGTTGTCGCTCGGAGCTCTCGATGTTTTCCGCCGTCGAGACCCGTTCCATCGCCAGTGTAGAACCCGTCTTTCTGAATGGCCAGAGTCCGCCCGAGAGTTTTTATTCCCGCATATATACTACGTATCTAGTGTACGTTACCGTAACTAATAAATGAAAGAATTCGCGAAAATTATATTGCACGAGTATTTTTATTTTTACAAACCATTTATTACACATTTTTTCTACATTTAACTATATCTCAAATCGACACAAAAAATACGCTATTTTCACTAGTATCAAGTACGGAATGAATATTATACAGTCACAATGATTCGTATGACGAATGTAATCCTCGGTCGGAATGTTCGCGTGGCGCGCATTTGCGAAGAAGTAGTTCCATTGACGACGCAGTTTTTTCACGGTGGACGACTTCCGCCAACGACGCGGGTTTTTCCGATGGAGGAAGACTGGACTTCTCGCGCTATAGGAACGCCTGATGTGGGAGCCTTGAGATCGCTGTCGGAACGCCTGATGAGGGAGCCTCGAGATCGCCGTAGGAACGCCTGATGTGGGAGGCTCGAGATCGCGGTAGGAACGCCTGAAGTGGGAGCCTCGAGATCGCGTCTCGTTAATCTGCAAGTACAAAAACCCCTAGCGATTACATCACAGTGTCGTTAAAGATATAAGCATCTTTTAAAACTCGAAACACACACACACACACGCGGGAACTCTACCTAAATTCCCCATTATCCGAAACTCAAATGAAGAATCATCTAGAAAATGACGAGGAACGACTTAAGTCGACTGAGAGTACGCTGAGGAAAGTTCGTACGCCAGATACTAAACTCACCACTCGCGCGTTGTAAGTCGAGCAGCGCGATCTCGAGGTCCCAATCCTCCACGTAACGCGGGATGTTCCGCGATACGTTCGTCCATTTCTTGGGATTGGTGTTTTCCCCGTTGACGACTAGGTAAAAATTGGCAATTTTCAGGCGAGGGAGTCCGGCCGGTGTCGTGTTGCCCCAATCCGCTCGGCAAGTCGCGCAGTATAACTTTCTAATGCCGCGCTCCTTCTTTTCCGGATCGTGGTGAGGGCGCGTTTCGCTCTGCAAAATAAATATCGACGTAAAAATCATCGGTGGGTCTGCGACGGTTACATTCATAATCGCAGCGCGCGGGAAAAACTTTCGAGTAGCGCGAAATAGCGACGGTATTTATATTCGATAACGAGTGTATAATGCGATGAGGAAAGTATAACGAATTTACCTTGGTCGCGAAGACGATCGTTGGCACGGTATGCGCGTTTCCAGCCGTCCTCCGTACATCCTTCAGGGAACACGCCTTTTCCCCGCATTTCTTGCATACGAGCGTCGAGCCGTCGTCTTCGTTCGTCTCGCTGGGTGCCGGTGTTGGAAACAAGCCGAACCGGCTAGTCGGCGGGTAGATAGTGTATACTTGCGCCAGATAAATTGCGCGTAGCGCAAACGTTAACCGTTCCTTCTCTTCTAGTCCGCGCATTATCCTCTGCATAGTGAGGCGATCAAACTGAGAAGCGGTGATTAAAGCGTCGAAAAGGTTGGTCGGCATCTCGTCTTTTGGGTAGCGATAGAGAGAAATTGGAATTATTCGAAAACTTAGTAAAAAGCGCCGAATAGTAACTGACCCGAGCGCGTCTCCCCTTTTTATATCAAAGCCGCGAAAATCGTCGTCGTCTCCGATTGGTGGAATTTTAAGACCCAACTAAATCCGTACCGCGCGCGCGGATAAAAATAGAAGCGTTAAAAATAACCCGCCAATGAGAAGCCGCGGCGCCGCCCGCGGCTACACTATATAAGAGGGACTTGTGAAAAACCATAACCCTCTTCCGAGATTGCTAACATCGCTATTATATCTTTATTATCTTAACGACATTCGAGAACACACGTTACGGTATGGCTCCAAACAACGCGACAGTAAACCTGGCCGGCGGCAATATAAACCTGGTGAGTTTCGTATATCTTAACGAATTAGAGTAAAAAAGTAAATTACGGTAGAATTTTCTTGCAGATTTTTTGCGCGTGTATGTTTGTTTCGTTTTCGCCTACGTGTTTTTAACGCTGTGTTTACTCCCGCAGGAAACGCTTAGTCTATAATGACTCGTGTATCTCTAATATTTTCGCGCTCTGTGTGCTTTCAGTTTCAAGACTTCGGCAGCTTAATCCGAAAAATACCCGATAACCAGATGAATGCCCCGCTCCTCCCGCGACTGTTCGGCATTCTTGCCGAAGCCGGCATCTTAACTAACGAAAGCGTGACCCGATATAACGGGCGGCACGGTGGAGTCGCACAAAGACACAACGGCATCGCCTATCCGACCCCGGCCTTCTCGAATACGCGATTGTACCGGGACATGACGCCGGCGGGAATTGCAGCGCTGCCACCACCGCAGCAGGAAGTCGAAATAGCAGCGCCGCCACCACCGCAGCGCGAAGTCATCCCAGGACTCCCCGTCTTCCTCGACAACCTCGAACCCGTCTACGACGCGGAAACTGATGTCGACGACAACGACGAAGATCCGCCCGCGGCTGTCTTAGCGGGGGACAACGACCGCGAACGGCCGACGGAGATAGAAGACGAGAGGGAGGAGGCGGAATTCGCGCGCGAAATCGACGAGGACGAGCTGCCCGATATTCCGCCGGTCGATCGCGACCAAGCCGCGAGAAACGTACGAGCGATCGCCTGTGGCGACCGCGAGCGACGTTTCGACGGCGAGGCGCGTGACGAAGAGGCGGAATTCGCCGACCTCAACGATATATTGCGCGACCCGTTCGGCCGAGCCGCCATCGTGTTCCAGCGAACCAGGCCGAGTCCAGCCCTGGACGTGTTGATGGACAAGGCTATCGACGCGCTTATGCGCGCGGATGCATCGGAGTACCACGACGCACACGTCTGCGAGATATGTTACTCGAGGCCGAAGCGGGTGGTGACGAATTGCAATCATAATTGCTGTCGGCGCTGCCTCGCTCGGTGTTGTCGTAATACGGACGCGTGTCCGTTTTGCCGTACGCCGGTGACGAGTTTCCGTAAGAGGACTCTTAGGGAATTTCTCGCCGATTCCGACAGGGCGAAACGGGCGCGCACCGCCAATATCTCGCACGGGTGAAAACGCGTCGGGTAATCCGAGAAAAATCCGTGCAAGAAGTCGCGAGACTCAGCCTCTGCCTAGCCGCTGGATGATGACGGCTCCGGCTGCGGGTCGCGTTTTATCGCGCAAGAAGACCTATCCTCCCTCCGTCCGGAAAACCCGCGCCGTTGGTGGAAGTCGTTCGCCGTGAAGATACCGTTAGTGCGGATGCCGCCACGTACCATCGTTTGTTCGAAAAAACTGCGCCGTCGATGAAACATTCGTGACGGAGGACATTAATATTGTGACTGTAATTTCAATTCCGATCTAACTCTAATCGTATAATGTGTATTTCTGTGTTGATTTTTACGATACTTCATCTTAAGAAAACGGTGTAATATAATATAGTTTGCGTAATATAAATATTCGTAAAATTTAAGTTTCGCATTTTTTCATAAAATAATCTCTAATTCCGTGATGATTTCAGGGATACTTACTTGTTAAAAAATGTGTGATATAATATAGTTTGCGTAATATAAAATACTCGTAAAATTTAAGTTTCGCATTTTGTTTTCCATCAAATAATCTCTAATTCCGTGATGATTTCAGGGATACTTGTTAAAAAAAATGTGTGATATAATATAGTTTGCGTAATATAAAAACTCGTAAAATTAAATTTTCGAATTTTTTCATTAATTAGTTACGGTAACGTACACTAGATATGGAGTATGTATGCGGGAATAAAACTCTCGGGCGGACTTAGGCCTTTTAGAAAGACGGGAACATAGAAAACGCGATTTAGCCGAAGACGGCGATGATCGCGGGGGGCTACTGGCGTGAGAAAAGTAGGTTTTGCCTCGGGTAAACTTAGAATAATTGGAA
Source organism: Epimenia babai (assembly GCA_011762755.2). Lineage (NCBI taxonomy): Eukaryota > Metazoa > Mollusca > Solenogastres > Cavibelonia > Epimeniidae > Epimenia > Epimenia babai. Next base: position 3,064 of record WURV02150209.1, on the reverse strand, counting down.
ACATTTTTAGTTACGACGGTGTACGGCGAGCGGTTCTACATTGGCTATGGAACGAATCTCGACGGCGGAAAACATCGAGAACTCCGAACGACAACAGCGACGATGCGCCGTGAACAGGGAGACGGGAATTTTTTAGCTCGAAAGACTCAATAATTATTTAGATTCGATACCGCGGCTCGGACTGGGACTCTACGAAGGGGGAAAAACACGTCGAGAACGACGACACCCAGCGCTATTCGGATACGAGGGCGAAGCGCGACTTAGACGTGCGACAGCGCGGCCTCGACATAAGGAAGAGATGTTAGAGACTCGGCTTTTGCCTCTTTGTGTATCTATCTGTTTTTTTTGTATTAAATTCTTGGAAAAGTTATTATTGAACCTCCATAAGATTACACAGGCTTCGTCATTGCTGAAACATAGGTTAAGACATTGTTATTCTCCCGCCATGTCTGAAACAACATACATTGTGCCCGCAGCGAAAACTATAGCGGTACGAGTATAACAGGCATGAATGCAGATATAAAACCGTGCAAAACGAAGAAATTTATTAGTGGATCGAGAATATAGTTGTTTGAGTAGGCATCGTCGGGTGTGTCTAACCTCAAAGCTAACAACTAGTTCATTTCTCAACTACGTGAACACTACTATATTACTTATATATGAAACAAACTTCAAGCACCACATATCTGCCATGGAATTTATTGAGACGAAAGTCGCTTCAACATGTAGCATTCTTTTTCTTTCATTAAAATCATGCAAATATGAAGTACAGCCAGAATTGTTATACTGTACATATTTTGAGCCCCGCGGCGCGAATTTGGAAAACGCGACAGTTTCGGTTTCGCCGGAAACGGATGTACGCGACGCGCGCGATTTTCGAAGTTGACGTAAAATGTTAAATCGCGTTCTCAAAACCGATACCCCATAGCCGAGTGGATAAAGCCTCCGCTCAGTTACGAGGTATTGTTTTGAAATCCCGAACAGGTGGGTTCGATTCTGGCTGTGGAACATTTTTTTATTTATTAAAAATTTCGAAATCGGCCGCGGTTTTCTTTTCCGACATGGCGAGGTAAAAAACTAGAGAACGACGCTTCGGTACGCGTAGTAAACGGAAGAGAAAAATGGGGAATCGACGATGGAACGGCGTCTTTAGTATCGCGTTCGATCGCGAAACGTCGGGACCAATCGTTTTAGCTGACGATAGATCGCTCGGAAAACGTCCCCGACGCGTTCGACTCGTTACCAACGACTTTTTCTTCGACCGGATTACGGTCCGATGTAAAAAAACGAAACGCGAATAATTTTCGAAAATAATATGTATTTGTAACGGTAAAACTACGCTAAATATGTTATAACGCGATTAATTCGTCGCGCGGTCCGCGCATCGCGGCAAAAACCGCGTATTGTACTTGAATTTTGACTTCGTCGATCGGTCGATTGGCGTCGATCGCGCGCCACCGTTCCCCGACTTTCGGTCCCGTTTCGCGGAGCTCGTCGAAGGCCGCGGCGACGCGTAGTTGAAAATCGCGCTCTTCGTAGCGCTCGGAACCGTACCCGGGACGCGAGACCGCCACGTCGGGGTTTACGCGTAACAATATCGTCAGATCCGGAGTCGGTAGACCGGCGTCGTCCGCGAGCCAATCGCGCGGATTTCCTTCGTACCGGAGCGCGGCCGCGGTGTACGCGGCGCCGCTATAAACGTATCGATCCAGTATCGCGGTCGATCCCGCGGCGATCGCGCGAACCACGTCCTCCATTACTTCGCGCCGATTCGCGGCGAATAATTCGTGAGCGACGCGCGGGTCGGCGTCGTCGCCGCCTCGACCGGCGAGATAGGAGCTAATCTCGCGTCCGGTGGGGGTGTCGCGCGCCGGAAATTTTACTCCTCGCGCGTCGATTCCCGCGCCTCGTAACCAATTTAAAAGTAGCGTTTGTTGCGCGGATTTACCGGCGCGATCGCAACCTTCGATGGCGATCAAGAGACCGCGATTCGCGGTTTCGAGCGTCGAGTTAGATAACGTTTTCTCTCGATGGGGTATCATTTCGCGAAGGATAATGTCGAATTACGAAATCGCCGTCGATTTTATCCAGTCGGGTTCGCTAATACGTCGAAAAGGAAACGACGAAACGTCACGCAGCGAGGCGCAGTGCAGTGTCGCGTCACACACACAAAAAAAGCGTAACGTACACTAGATACGTAGTATATATGCGGGAATGAAAACTCTCGGGCGGACTCGGGCCTTTTAGAAAGACGGGTTCTACACCGGCGATGGAACGGATCTCGACGGCGGAAAACATCGAGAGCTCCTAACGACAACAGCGACGATGCGCCGCGAACAGGGAGACGGGAAAGTTTTAGCTCGGAAGACTTAATAATCATTCGGGTTCGATACCGCGGCTCGGACTGGGACTCTAAAAACGGAGAAAAAACACACCTCGAGAACGACGACACCCAACGCTATTCGGATACGAGGGCGAAGCTAGACTTAGACGCGAGACGGCGCGGCCTCGACATAAGCGAGAGATATGAGGAACTCGGGTTTTTTTTACCACGGGAAAACTTAGAATATTTATAATCATTTCCTTACGATGGTCTACGAAAGGCGAGTTTCGTTCGGGCGCGGTGGAACGGAACGTGACGCGCGAAAACAATAACCGAAAGGATCACCGGCGGCCTGGGAAGCGAGAAGATGGGAGCGTTCTCCGCGCGGAGACTTCATACTTTAGTTACCGCCTCGGATCGTGTAGTATATACGCGGGAATAAAACTCTCGGGTGGAATTAGGCATTTTAGAAAGACGGGCACGTAGAAAACGCGATTTAGCGTAAGAAAAACATAGGTTTTGCCTCGGGTAGACTCATAATAATTAGAAACATTTCGAGTTACGACGGTGTACGGCGAGCGGTCGTGCGCGTAACCGACACGGTCGCGCCTAGGTGAAGCCGTCGCGAGTCTTTACACAGACCGGCTTAGAGTCGACTGGGAGGGATGCTGCGCGCGTTTCGAGAAATTTCCGGTAGCAGGCGAAAGTTTTTTTCGCGAAGTAGAATTTCTATCGAAAAAG